>CAEGAF010029945.1:0-68025 GCA_903067075.1 Micropoecilia bifurca | reverse complement strand
TTTTATATTATATATTATGTTTCCATGATGACAGGTGAGGCTCTGCCTCACCTGCCTCCCCTGACCGCACGTCACTGGTAATTTGTGTGTAGAGCTTTTCTTCACACACTTTTCATGCTCAACTGTTCCAGTTTTTGTTTTGGTTGTTTAATGGGACAACACTGCTTTAAAACTGAAGTTATTATCTTTGGACCAAAGGAATAAAAATTCAGAGTCAGTACACAGCTTTGGTTTTTACAGCTAGAGACCAGTGACCAGGCCTGAAATCTGAGTCTAGTGATGGACTCAGACCTGAACCTGTAGAGATTTTAGTCTGCTCAGTTCTGCCTGTTAGGTTTTTGGGCCTCTTGTCACTTTAAATCCAAATAAGCTAATGCTGGTCACACCACACCCTATTCGTCATTTACACTTGCATGTGAAAATGGCTAGAGACAGATGTGCAATTATACAAAAGTACATTTGTGAAAAGCAGAAGTGGAGCCTTCTGCACAACCAACACAAATGCAGTAAGTGGTTTCTGGATGGTAAGTAAAAACCAAAACACTTGTCTTTTCCGGTAGAGATTTGAGAGCACCTGCAGCAGTAAAACCAGCTGACCAAATGTGCTGGAGCTCAACTTATGTTGCTAGAAGATGAGCCTAACCTAACCCTGGATTTTGTGTAATACATCAGTGTTTTACCTCATCTCAAAAACAATGATTAAAAGCCCAACATTTGTCCAACATTCATACTCATAATGACTATGGAAACATCTAACTAACTGTGTGTAGAAAGCTTTAGGGAACATTTTCACAACTACAAATATAATAGGTAGGAACTTCTACAAAAACATTCTCAGTATTTAACAAGTGAAATTCATTATTGCTCAGGTAAATGGTATTGTATGGATTCACATGTAAATCAGACCCCAAAGAGCAGACCCAGAACAAACACGCCGGGCCCAGCTGCTCTGTTCAGTTCGCTGCTGTCACAACCCGGAGCCGGCTATGCAGGCAGACTTTGACGGATAGAAAAGGCCTTCTTCCCCACAACATAAATCACACAGCAAACTGTCACTCTGGCAGAAGAAGAGACATTTATTTTCTTCCAAGTTAGTTTTTTCAGCATAAGGTCATACCTGCCAAGCATCTGTCAGCTGTTTTGAAAATTGCAATTATGATTTACAGGGTATCTGCCAGCCTGTTGCTAAGTTGAGTGTATACATCCAGAAAGTTTTCTGCCTTCCTTCGCCTTCACTTTATGATTGTCAAATTGATTTATTTACGAAGCAAAAACAACACTTGGTAAGTTTGATGTTCAAATTTTCTGCATTGATGTCCATAAATGATATCATTGGACAGAGGGTATCTTTTAGTGGTTGGTTAATTAAAACCTCTGAATTCTACAGGATCTTAAAGATATTCTAAAGTAAAGTAGAGGTCGCAGCCACTTTGACGCCTTGTAAAATGCCTTTTTGCAGGTGTCTTAAATTTTAAGAGTCCATCAAGTTTTAATATATGTAAAGGTGACTGTTGCATAAAGATTCAAGTAGATTGATGATCTCAAGCTGATGATGAGGAAAAGATCCTGACTGTTAATCTGAACCTCGATTGGCTTTTACATTTGCAGACAAAGGATTGACTATTTCTGTACAATTCATCTGGAATGTGTTATTATAAGAAACAATTATTAGCAAGTCATTAGTTAGCTTATGGTCCACCAGTTACTATGTTCAAATTCAGGGTCTGTTGCCTTCGAAGGACCCGCTGCAGCAGGTCGACATAAGGCAGGTTCTTTGTCAACCAGGAGTAGGCTGCTGGGAAATCGGACAATCTGGCTTTTGGATTGAAAGCCGCCCCTAGCTTTTTCTCTACTGCACTGCAGCTTCTTCCTCATAGTGGAGCCTACATGAACACTAAGGCTAGGTAGGAAAAGTGTGACATATTTAACTTTCATAGGATTTGCACAAACACATCAGCGTCGACTGAAAGCCTTGAAAGCCTCTCTGTAAAACAGCTGTCAAGCTGAAAATGATTGGATACAAACCAGTTAATCATTAAAGTTCTTAACTGAAATCCACCTGCTGTTTCCTCAGAGTACCAGCATAGTCTACCTCCTACAAGATACATATCAATTATCTGACTAGAGAGTGAATGGATTGACAGACCTTATGAAAACATCTGGTGTCATGAAAACATCCAGAAAACAGACTATTCATGATGTAATCACCAGTGGTTAAAAAACCTCTTATGTTATTATATATATGAATAGACGGTAGAAAATTTAAAATGGCTGCACTGTTGTTCAAGTCTCCTGGCTGCAGTCTTCTTGTTTCTTTGAGTACTAGTCGCCTTAAAATATATTAAACATCTGATCAATTCCATGAAGATTTAAACGGCCATAAAAGACATGGTTTTTAATTTCAAGAGTCCGACTGGCTCGAAGCTTTAGGGTCAAACATTTTGAATAATTACTTCACATCAGAACGTTTTTAACATCCTAGCCACAGCCGACGTTTTTATTATCCAGCCACTAAAAGCTGACCTCTACAACTAGCTCAGAAACAGACAAAGGGGGATTATGCAATATAATGATGTGCAATTATTTGGATAACTCACATAAATTTGAACACAACGAATAAGTAAAAGTCAGTAGAAAACATGAAAAAAATGTGCCGTCAACACACAATCTTATTATGGTTGCTTTACTCTGCATTTCTAAAAGTGTGACTATGTCGACTACATCATTCAGTCTGGCAATTAATACAAATATATGCATTTCTCCATAATCACATTCATCTACAGACTCATGCTGCGTTACGCTATTTTTTTTAAAAAGTACATTTTTCTTCTCATATTTATGAAAATTGAAAAAATATGAGTGGATGGATTGACAGAATCAATCCATCTAGTCAGATACTTGATATGTATCTTGTAAGAGGTACAGTGTGCTGGTACTCTCAGGAAACAGCAGGTGGATTTCAGGTAAGAACTTTGGTGATTCACTGGTTTCAGCTTAGTAGCTGTTTTACAGAAAGGCTTTCAGTCGACACTGATGTGTTTGTGCAAATCCTAAGAAAGTTAAATATGTCACACTTTCCCTACCAGGAACATAGATCCTTGTGAATCCCTCCAGGATGACCAAACGTTTTACCCGTTCTCCCCGTTTTCCCGCTACAACAATGCATCACTCAGTAAGAAGCAGCCAATAAAGGCCAAGGAGGGTTTAAGCGCTGTTGATCAAGGTTCTGTAATCGATGCTAAATGTGCTAATGGCAGAGAAATAACATACCATTCCAGGAAAACTGTTTATCTGCCATCATTGGTGGTCATGCTAACTAGAACATAGATCCTTGTTTTCACTCTGAGTAATCTGCACATGTATAATATAAAGTGTATTGATCACATTTTATGATTTAAAAAGGGCACTGTTATGTATTTTCCAGACATAGACTGCTGTTTTACAGCAATAATGTCAATTGTTAACAAAAATGCTGTACATATATTGAATGTAGAAATGTGATTTTGCTGTACAAAATCACATTTCTTAAAAGAAATGTGATTTTGTAATTTAGCACCCTAAAATTGGGTCTTTGTCACTTTAAGATACTCCTACACTTTCTAATACTCCACCTTCAAGAAGTCATCACATCATGGCTCTTCTATTAACCCTTTAACAACATTTTTACCAGCATTTCACTGAGAAGTAGCTCCTATAATGAGTTCAGCAGATGTGCAGTTCCACCAGGTGTTTGCTAATTGCTGCTGACTAGTCTAAAGGAGCAAATGAAAACACCTTACTTTGTAAAAGAGTTAGGTTCTTCGAAGGACTGGATGGCTGCTTTGATCTCTTAGTCCAACATTTTGTAAGCAGTCAAAAGAACAAGACAGTTAGTGTCTCTAAACGATTGAGAGCTGAAACAAATCATGAAGGAATGAACTCACCTTTAGCAAATAATGCTTCTTGTGATAGAAATAACCATAGAAACCGATGTAAAAAGATGCTTTCCACTTATTGAGTTTATGGCCAATGGTACATCTAGCTGCTGGCATCCAATTATAAATGACATAGCATAAAAAAACATTTACTACATTACTAATTTAATTTATTTGGATTTTCTGTAAACTACACTGCATATAAATTTGTTTTTTTAATTTTATTTTTATCATACCGTTCAGATTTTTTTTCGATAAAATGTATATTAATTTGCTCAGTTTGAGGGTAAAACGGCTTCCTCCAGAAGTTAGTACATCTGCTTTAAGTATATTTTTTTAAAATCACTTTACCTAAAAAAAAAAAAAAAAGCTGAGCAGAATAGAATGTTGTTTGGCAAAAAAAAATCTGAAAAGAGAAGAGACCGAGGAGAGAAAAGTTATGAAATAATAGCAGTGTTAACAGAAAGTGATAGAAAAGGTTAAGAAAATAATCATTTCACCTTCCCATTGGTTTATATTGAACTCCTATATAGAATACATCTCTAAGGATAATCATTTTTTAATATCACAACTGATATGACTGACTTTCTCTTGCTGAAAATAGCTCAGTTAAACTCTGCTACTGACAAATTATTTTCTATTTTCATGAGGCTCAAATAACATTATCAAGCAGAAACCCAGCAGCCTTCACATGTAATAAAGAAACAATAAAATGTAACTCAAGTTAAATGGAGTATACTGAACTTTAAATAGGAAGATTGTTGTCTGGCGATAGCATCTTATTTCCTTCAAACCCTGAAGTTTAAATTTGTACTTTTTGCCAGATTAGTTTCACAGTTAAGATGCTGATCAGGCCTGCTAAGCTTCCTCATTGGATAAATAAATATTCTTGATGTTCTTAGCTGTGCTTTAGCAGTTCAAGATGTCGAAGTTCAACGTTAGTCTGGCGTAAACCTATGTGCAACAACTTTATAAATGATCAGATGCTTCAGAAAAGAAATAAAACATAAACCTTCCATTTTTGGTTTCTATAGCAATACTTTCCTGATTTATTTTCATCCCTACTGTACTTTCTTCCTCCTGTGTTTCAAACCAACAACTAATTCCTTCTCTCTGTGTGTCTGCATCTTGAAGTCATCTCCTCTGCTGCTCTCCCTTCTCCCCTCCCCTCCCCTTCCTCTCCACATTAATTTTTAAAACCAGGAATAGAGGGCTCAGTCAGGATGTGTAATCTCCATGTTTTAATAATGGCCTTGCTCACCATGTACATTAATCCAAAGTGCAGATGGACACATAGTTGCATCAACATGGGACAAAACTAGATGAAGAATTTCAGCCATTTTCTGCAGCATTTCTCGAGTTGAACACAACAGACTATTTCCCTTTAGTTATTTGATCATTAAAAGGTAAAGCAATTATTTTCTTTGTAAATATTATTAACACCATGTATTTGCATTTTTACAATTTTGAATTTGGAAGCCTTTTCAACTCAGGATACACAGCAAATTCAAAAGTGTTAGATTAACAGTGTAAGTGTTGTATGTTAGAAATACAGTGTAAATTCAACAACATGAGTGTCAGTGAATGTTATTTTCCCTAACACTCACTAAAGAGTTAAACAAAAAGCAATCCAGTCCAGTGTTGATTTCTAAATTAACACCAACAGTAACTCAGTCCAGTGTTGATTTAGATCAGACAGTTTCTACCACAATTGTAACATATTTGTGACATCACTTCAGGGAAGGAGCTACAGGTAGGATGGGGGTTGCAGCAGGACCCTGGCCTGGACCTACAGGGGGCCCAGATGGGAGGCAGAACATGCCTTTAGAGATCCAAATTTTTTTATTACATCTGACTAAAATTTTAACAGGAGAGCCCTCTCCCGTTAAACTGTGTACCAGACCCTAGTACAGTGGTTCTTAACCTGGGTTTGCTCGAACCCCAGGGGTTCGGTGAGTCGGTCTCAGGGGTTCGGCGGAGCCTCTGCCACAGAGGTAAAGACACACTTGTGTAAAATCGTGATGACGCCCCGCTTTGCCATCACTTGCTGCAGAGGATCACGTTACATTGATTAGTCAATCAGTGCTGCGGAGGAGCCCTGATGGAAGGAGATCCTCTCAGCATGGATTTGAACTTTTGTCTTTATTTACTTCAGCAAAGCTCACAGTTTTTACCAAGTTCTGTAGCTAACTACTTGAACAGATGACATGATGTCTGTTGAAATGACCCTGAGTTGTTCAACAGTCATCCTATGTTTGTTGCCTGCCCAACCTTTTCTTAGGAAAGTTTAAGTTCAGCAATAAGGCCTTGGTCATCTCTGCTCCCCCCTCAGGTTCTCTTTTCCCCTGACCTTTCACCTAACATCTACCTCCAACACAACATCAGTGACCTTTAATTACAGTTTTTTTCAACCGAACAAAGGCCTGGGTTTTCAGGTGGGCCAGTGTTCACACCTCCCCTAACAAACCAGACTTTCTGGGCCACAGTTGGATGAAAGTGACTTAAACAGGGCTGGTGTGAATGCACCCTCAACCAGAGCCACTGATGGAAGTCAGGATTCTTTAACTACAAACCACTGACCACAGACTTCCCATAAATAAACCAGCCTCTGTGTGTGTAGGGTTATCACATGGTTCTGGTCAAATGCTGTATCAGTGTAAATCATTTAGCGGTGAGGAGGTGAGAGTGATGTAGTAATACCAGATCCTGAACGTGAAGGCTGCTCGCTTTTCTGGCCGATGGCCCGCCATCAAACAGCCCATCAACATGATGGTGGCAATTATTGTCGCACTGGTCTCCCTTTAATACTGCTGCCTCTCTCTGTTGGTCCTTATTCTCACATTGGGTTCCTACTCTCCCCATCTTCACAGTCATCTCTCTGTCCCGTGTTTGTCTTCACTACAAGTGTCTCTGCGCAGACCCCCCCGCTACAGCAGAAAGGCTCTGTGTGACTTTGCTCTCAGCTGGACATAGGCACATCGCTGCTCCAGTGAGCTTAAAGAAAGCCTCGCTCCTCCAGGTCTCCTCCCAAACCTCCCCTCGTCTCTCTTGCAGGTTTTCTCAGTGAGAGATGGCAGATGAGGGTCCCTGCTGCGGTTACGATCATCACCATGTCTGCTTTTATTTTCTCCCGCTCTGTGTGGCTGCCGTATCCTTGCCAGGAGAATCCACTGTGCAAGCGGCAGCTACAAGGAGGAATAACACATTTTCAGGCTCATAAAATAAAACCCTAAACCCAGCGACTGCATGTGTGCACTTGTGGGTTTTATTTGCACAGGTATTGAGATATCAATCTCTTTGATTTCCTGGGCCACAATCATACAACAGCGATGCATGGATTATGTTTGTTTTTTTTTCTTTCTTCCTTTTGGTGTTTACCGCACTGACAGAACTGTGATATTGCAGGAAAAGCAGAATCTATGTTGATAATCAGAAAAGAATACATTTTTATATTGGCAATTTCTTCAGAAGAAAAGAAGAAAGATTTTTATTGGATTATACATGCGAGCATGATGCTCGCAAATATACAATATAAACATTGTATATTTGCAGTAAATCTTTTCCTGGATCACATTCAGTGCTTTATACACTATTTGCTCCATTACAAATGTCTCATTTTTTGTATTTTGCTCATATTTAAATGTTTCAGATCATAAAACTAATTTTATTACTTGACAACAATGAGCCAAGTAAATACAAATTGCAGTTTTCAAAGCCTTATTTCATGTTTGAAGAGTAAAAGTTTTCAAAACGAACCTGGCCCTAATTGAAAAAGTAATTACACCAGGAACCTGACCAGAAATGACCAATGAGAGCCAGGAGGCTTGATTTATGCTAAGGCTAGCTAAATGAAAAAAAAAAAAAAAAAAAAAACTAAAAACCTGACTAACTTGTTTATCCATCTGCTAATGGCAGCGACAAGGTTTTGATCAACTATCTGCTGAAATGCAGATCAGTTTCAGGACCAGCATGAAAATGATTTTGCCCAAATAAAATTACCTCTGTTTTATTTTTTCATTAGGATTAAGAATGTGAATAAACACAGTTAATTTGTGATTTTAAAAGAGGGAATTTGTATTGCATTGAGATGGGGATCTCTGCCTCTGTGCAGAGAAAAAGACCTGGTTTCTTGGCCGCTTGGAATGATGGTCATAGCTTAAATCTGGGTATACCTTGTTTATTAACTTCATCAGAAAAAATAATCATTAGCCTAAATGGAAATAACATTTTTGAGAAACACCCTGATGAAGTGATGTTTGGTGTTTGAGCTCAGTTCCTGTTCCTTTTCCACACACCACATGTGGAACCTTCCTCTTCATTGTCCTGATTTCCCTCTATCAGGTTGCATCATTTGCTGGCTCTCCTCCCACTGTCTCCAAGATCTACATTAGTCACAGTGTGAGTGGAAAGATGAAGGTGTGAAAGTCAGATTGGCACTCAGAGGCCTGAGTGACCGCCGAGGAAAGGCAGCAGAGGAGATGAAAAAGTTAAAGTGGACATCCCATTGTGACAGTTAATATATATTCCAATATTCATTACACATCCCTCCCCCGGCCTTGACTACTCAACCTGGGTGAGATTCAAATTAAATGGACTGTGCAGGTATGCATGAGCGGGAGAGACGGGCAAGGAAGAGGCGAGTGAGTGAGTCAGACCTCTGCCTTGTAAAGCCCTTATTAAACTTTCTGCTTCATTACGCTGCCGCGTCTCAGACCCGACACGGGTTCTGTTGAGATGAGAAGTTGCGGAAATCGGATCAGCGTGTCTGTGTTTCTGTGTGAACAAACGTAGCGCTGGTGTTTGGCAGCTGCCAGCTCCGCTTATTGTTGCTGTTGGTTTGGGAGCACGTCTGACGCTCCTCCAGTGGGGGAACCTGCCAGGAGAGACGGATTGCTGTTGGACGTGTCAAGACGCTGGAGAAGGAGCTTAATAAACACTTCCTCAGAAATATAAACACGTCTTGCATTTTTGATGGAACCCACGTAGGTTTTCTACTACCACTTTCTGGAAAAAGGGAGGATTAACAGTAGGGAAACTGTACAGCAGCTGTGTAATCATCACCTCTTCAGTCAATCAGGCCAACTTTGAACCTTGATTTTTCTAGGTAGCTTACTGTAAATCTCAATAACCCTCCTAGACTCCCTCGGTGTTTCTGTTTTTTTTTTCCTGGAAAGGTTTAAGTCCACTTCATCAGCACTCATAAAAGATGAGAAGTTAAAATGGGTTTGCAATCAAAACACAATGAAACAACTGCCAAGCAAGGCTCGGCTTGATTTTCAGAAACATAATAACATGACAATATGCACCACTTATGGAAAAAGCATATTTCAGATCTGATTCGGATGTGCTGGGAATAAATCTCTCACTATCAATTTCTTCTGCTTTTGTTACAAATATTTGCAATATTTGCAAATATTTTACCATCAGCATGATAAGACATTGATATTAATTCATATAATAATATAAAATGAAGTCTCTAACTGATGTGATTTAGTAAATTAGTCAAGTTTATTTGTAGCACATTTAAGCATCAAGGCAGTTCAAAGTGCTTTACCTCATAAAAACTTCATACAGTCAAGTATGAAACAAACAACAAACATAGCCTTTTCTCATCATATCATCAAAATCACCAAAACACATCAAATATACTAATCAATTTATCAATATTCAATTTACTGCTATTCAAAAGCAACTCTAAACGGAGGATTTTTAGTCTTTATTTAAAGGAATTCAGTGTTTCAACTGTTTTACAATTTTCTGGAAGTTTGTTCCAGATTGGTGGAGCATAGAAGCTGAATGCTGCTTCTCCTCATTTGGTATTGGTTCTGGATGCAGAGCAGAACCAGAACCAGAAGATCTGAGGGGTCTGGAAGGTTGAAACAACAACAGCAGATCGTTAGTGTATTGTGGTGCTAAACCGTTCAGTGATTTATAAACTGCAGGATTTTAAAGTCTATTTTTTGAGCTACAGGGAGCCATTAGGACTGTAGAACTGGGTGATGTGTTCTATGTTCCTGGTTTTAGTCAGAACACCAGCATCAGCTGCAGCTGGAGGATTGATATTGTAGGCAGACCTCAAAAGACGCTGCTGCAGCAATCAATGCGACTAAAGATAAACTCATGAATGAGTTTCTCTAGATCTCGCTGAGACATTACTTCATCCTGGAAATGTTCTTCAGCTGATTAAAAGGCTGACTTTGTAACCGTCTTTATGTGGCTCTTAAGGTTCAGGTTTGAGTCCATCACTAGGTTCACATTTGAGGCCTGATCTCTAGTTTCTAGCTGTAATAACTGAAGCTCTTGACCATTTTGGCAGATTTAGATTTAAAATCATTTTCAATTTGAAAACCATGCATTCTTTTCTTCCTGCTTCAATTATTGTGCACTACTTTGTGTTCTGTCACATAAAAATGAAGTTTGATTATAACATAACAAAAGATTGAGACTTCGGAGAAAACATATCTTTTTAAAACATTTAAATGTGATTATTAGTATAGTGGGGGGTGACAGACAGCAGGACAGGGACTAGGTGTGACAATCTCATACCAACCTATAATTTATTTAATAACTGGAACGTTTTATTACTTGTATCATTTTCCACAAAAACCAAAACACTCATCTTTAGGAATGAACCTTGAGCTTACAGGCCTTTTAAACATAATTATTTCTGATTAGACAAAAATTGTATGTCTGAATTTTAATGGCTTGCTTCATGATCAACAACCATAACTCTAATTAACATGCTTCTTTATTCTACCCACAGCTTTTTTCTCACAGCCAATTACACACAGAGACGTTTGATAATTAATTTGTTGTTGTGTCTTTAGAGGGGAACATGTAGCGCTCAACCTGACTCCATCACAGGATTCAGAAGAGGGACTGAAGAAAAGATGAAAACAGTCAAATTAGCATTAAGTCTGTTATATGTTATATGTTATAGTTATATGTTTTATAACTAAAACATATTCATCTAAAGTTTTAGTTATCATTAATCACTCACTCTCACATGACTTTGAAATAGCTTGTTTTCATAATCATGTACACTGGCTAAAGAACGGCGTAATGTACAAAACATGAACAAGGTTTTAGTGATTCAGTTAAACTCTGTCATTGATTTCTACACGGCTCTTGGTTTAGATCGTTTCGCTTGCTGGCAGAAAGAGATGCAGAAAAAGACTGAGTGCTGATCAGCATGTCCTCCTGTTGAGAGGTGTGTTTGTTTTATGCACCAGGGATGTTCGCAGATAGTTCATAGAGTTTCATCAGAGCAGCGATTGCACTGATTGGATTTTTTTTGGGTATTATCTGAGGCATTTTAACGCTATTGAATTATTCTGAGTTGTTTCAGAACAAACTTAATCTACCTCTAATCTCATTATCTTACTGGTGTAAGTACAGAGACTTCCAGATTGGTCGAAATGAAAACAGTTGCAGCTTTTATTTATCCGTTCTTAATTACTTTCCATGTTGCTCTCTTTCATTAGCGATGTGGAGCATTCAGAGGATTATCTGCACTGTTTGGACTTGAGAAAGCTTTTGAATGCAAAAATAGAATGTGGTTTCAAAATATTCTTATAAATCATCTGATTTCTGTGGAGAAGAAAATTCTTTAACTGTTGTGTATGATATACGGTGAAGAAATGGATGGTTTAGCACAGAAGGAAAAAACAATTAATGGAACAATTAGAACAATTTAGAACAATTAAAAATGGTTCTTTGAAATAAAACCACTTCCTGCTTGAAAACGAGTTTGAGTAACAAATATCAAAATGTCCACAATGGTCAGTAACTTCTTCTTAGGATCAGTTTGTTGGTCAGATTCTGTAAAAAAGACAGAGGTATTTGGAAATAGTGAATTAGTGGCCAACTGAAGTGACTCGGGTCTCAACAAACCTGAGAATCCTCAGAGACTTACAAATAACTTTTCAACAAAATACATGAGTTTCTTTTAAGTTCCACAGGCATATTATTTCACTTTTAGCATGGGAAAAATGTCTTGTTATAAAATAAATTACTTGTTAATCCAACATTTACCCTTTCATCAGTATTATGGGATTTTGTCTTAAAACAAACTCCTCTACTTTGCTGTAAGTTTTGTCTTATTTCAAGCATACTAAAATGTTTGCACTGGAAACTGGACCAAAAGTACTTAGTAAAATTGAGTGTTTTTACAATGCTGTAGCTGAATGTTTTGAATGAACTTTAGAGTTTTAAACCAAGGGATTATGATCTAGTTTTTACTGATTCCAAAATGCTAACTTGCGTTTTAACTTGTTTCCCCCCCCCCTTAAAAACTTGAAACTTGACTTGGGGGTGGGGGGGGGGTGTTTTACAACTTAGACCAGCCGGACCCTCTGAACGACCTTCCATGTTCATAGCTATTTAGGGATTTCTGTCCCAGGCCTGTTTTCTCTCTTACTGTGTATTAGCAGAAGACAGTGGGTGGATAAGTGGGATAACGATAAACCACAGTGTCAGCGGTTAGAGTGAGAAGTGAAGTCTGAGAAAAAACCCATTTGATCACTAAGATAACTGCAGTAGTTATATATAATTAGGAAACTAATTAAATGTACTTAAGAGTTACTTTCATAATGAAAGACATCGAGCTTTAGGTTTCATGTTCATAAATACGCATATTCATTATATGAAGTTTTCTATTACTTATTTTTTGTTATGCAGTAAAAGAAAAAATAACCAATACGATGGGAAAGTGCCAGTTGTTAAAGGATATTCTACAGCATTAAGCTATCGCTACGTTCACTTGAGACCTGAAAGCTCTGAATTGATTAATTGCTTCCACTCCCAGAGTTAAACCCACCATCTGGTTATTACATGATATTCCAGCCTTGAGGTCAGTCATTTATCCAATGCATCTCAGTGTGGGAACCAGATATTGTTAGTAATGCTCATACCTGATGTTGTTCTATGGTTAGGAGGTTGGACGGTGACTTTAAGTCTTCTTTATTCACAGCTGCTTGGGACAATTTTCTGGTTTGATCGGAGGATGGAACCAATGAGCCCTCAAACCCAAACTCAGCCTTTCTGGACTCTCACTGTATTAACTGTCATGTTTGACGGATATGAATGACGTTTAGACTACAAGTTAGGGAGCAGTTTCATTTTGTCAATGAAGAATGTGCTGCAATCACATCCTGAGCAGGCAAAGCATGTCATTATAAACATGTAACACGTGAATCATGAGGTGTTATGATGAGTCTCCAAGCTCCCTCCAACTTGCAGAAGCCTCCTACAAGGAGGATGACTTTGACAAACGATAAAGAATCTTTCTATTGCCTGTGTAGTGCTGTTAAATCTCTTACAGCACTCCTCCTCCTCCATGCTGGTTAATTATTTAGAGCTGCTGATTTATCACCCTCACCAACAACACGGTTGTAATAGTTGTCTTAATGGGGGGCTGTGCTACACGAGAACTTCCTTAACCATGCAGACTTTTAAAGCAGGAAGCTTTTAATGCAGCTCAGCAGAGGAGCTGCCATGGTGACCTGCTGCTGCCCTAATATAACTGCACAAATACTCAGAGCAAACGTCTGCAGAATGGAAGCTATGAGCTTCTGTTGGATTTAATCTATAATAAAAAAAACAAAACACAATTTTCAGGAGAATCATCTTAGTTAATTTGGGGACATGCGGCAATGGTCAGCTTTGGTGATTGTTTTTAATTGCTGACTACAGTGTTTTGACCTGGATGCTGAAGAAAAGAGTCCTGTATAGTCTCAGAGCAATATAAGAGGATGGTAGTTCAATATGAAACTTCTTGTCCCTACAGGGGGAAAAAAAGGTTTAAAATCTTGCCTCAACCTATAAATGATAGGAGGTTGAAACTGTTCAGTAGATTGTGGAAATAACTGAAAAACTCAAATTTCATACATTTGAAGCTCTTCTATAAGATTCTTTACATTTTTACCACCACTCAAATTTACATTCATTGTTATTATGGTTGTCAGCTCGGTTTGACACAGAAAATGAAAAATACAAGGATTTTTCCCTGAAGCATTTAGACAAGCATCTATTTCATAGTATCTTTACACACCAACTTTACGCACAAACTGGTTTAAATCTTATTATTATTAGACTGTAGCACATACTGCTCTGAACATCAGTTAACATCAATTAAAACAGCTAACAATTTGAATTTATAGTACCACAGTGGGACCAAAATAGATTAAAAATTACCACAAAACTGTTCGATTCCTGGCAGTTTCCTGACACAATAAAGAAAAATAAAATAATGGAAAATTAGTGTTTTTTGTATTTGTATCCCAGTCAGTGGGTTAGGGTTAGTAAATGTTGAAAATGTATACACCTCTATAAAGGTGCCGTGGTTATTTTGTTATTAATTTTATTCTTCTATATCATTATATGGAATCCTGTTCAACTTGTCTTATCTCTTATGTTTTGCCTTCATTCCAGTTTGCTTGTTTTATTGGGACCAAAATGTGAGGGAAGCCACAGCGACAGTGAGGAGCCTTATTATTATAAAACTCAGCCCAGTCTACACATTTGTAGCCAACAGCACAGCGAAGCTCTGAGTCTGTTCAGTAGGAGAGCTGGGAGCAGCTGGGTATCTCTAAGGGGAAGCAGGCAGAGGTTTGAAGGAACGCAGAAATCCAGCCAGGATAAACAAAATGGAATAAAACTATGCAGCATCTATTCTGTTCCAAATGTTCCTACATCTGTGGGATTTCTCTTAGCCAGGTGGGTGGGCAGTAGCAGCGCTGCAGGGGTGGCCATTTTGACAAGAGGATTAACCACGAACCACAGCCAACTTTCAAGCCTATTTCCCTTTCCTATCTAGGCTCTGTCCTAAAAGAAGATAATCATTTAATTAAATATTGATGACTTTTTTCAGAAGCAGACGGTGGCAATCTGACACGAGTGAATAAACTGGTGCTTTCTGAATCATAATCCCAGCATAAAACGGGAATGGAGGGGAGAACAGGTTGAACAAACAGCAACGCAAAAAACTGGAAGAGAAATGTTGGGGCCTCACAAAAACATTCATGCTAGTTGGACTTTTCTTATCTTCCTAAAGTAGCACATCTCTGTAAAATGGAACAGAAATTATATGTAATTTTCAAAATGATTTTTAATAAAACCTTTCAGTTGTGTTTTTCTGATTCAGCCCATTTAATATCTGTAATTTATTTACAATGCAGCCAATCGCCTTCAGAAGTCATCTAATCAGTAATCAGAGTGTAATTTATTTAACAGTATAACTGGTTTGTTGCTAGGAATCACTACAGAACAAACAGCATCATAAAAACAGGAACTTCAGATATGTCAGAGATGTTTATAACTAGATATAAAATTAGATTAAGATAGAAAACAACATGCTAAGCTTTGTGCATTTCTTCGGCTACTTAGAAATGTACTTGGTGCTACATCTGATTTCTTGCTGAAATCTGATTCTTAATTTGCATGGTCTTTCATGCTGCTACAGGCACGAAGCTATGGGGGCAGCTGCCCCCCGGCCCGGGCGGGTGTCCATGGGGGTCCGGGTCTGGAGGTGCCAGGGAGGGAGGAATGGTTTCAAGTCGCTTTAATGTCTGATTATAGATGGAGAAAGTGCATCCTGGACTGTTCAGAAAGGTGTATGTAATGTAAAAGTCACTGCCCCTCAATAGAATATATAGTAGTCAGTCCCAGTGACCATTTGACTCACGGAAACAAGAAACGCGGCTCAAACCGAACCGCACCCCCTTGACACCTTCCAGCAGCGCATGTGATACATGTGAGGGCCCCGGTCATTGGCCCCGGTCATTGGCCCCGCCCCCTGGCCCAATGCTGACTTGTTCCGCTAGTCTGCTGCTACTTCAATGTAAATGCAATCGGACTTCTGTGCGAATGGCTTACAACCCCAAATTGATGTGCAGAAGAAGAACACTGATGTCACACAGCAGCACTTTGTTTACAGGAGGAATAAAGGATTGAGCCGTCTATGGATCGATTCTCAAATTTATTCAAAAATGATCACAAGATCATAATAAAACTAGTTGCAATGGCCTTTAGTGGAGCATTGACTGCAACCTCTGTAGAAAGATATGTCTGGATGTGTAGTCAGAGCCAAGAATGAAGAATGGTGGGATTGAGATGTGATTCGCTGCACTGATGGACTTCTGTCATTCTAGAATTGTGGTCAAGAGGCAGACAGAATCATTCAGCGGTTTACAAACAGACCCCTGGTACTGATCTGATGCCAAGAAAATACAGGTTTTGGATCGACATCTGTATCGCATGTGTTGGCTATACCAATACTTTTTTAGTTACGCTTTATATAAAACTTCTGACCTTTAGTTGTTTTTGTGGTTTGTGCTTTGAAGAATTTTTTTCAACAAATATTGTAGGTTTCTACAAATTACTTCAGTGACATAAAAAGGTGACTTGTGAGCATTTTGTCAAAAAAAAGTGCAAAAATTATCATTTGAAAGCAAATGAAAACTAACAATTTTTGAGGTAGAGGTGAGAAACGATGATGGAAAACAAAATTGCGAGAGAGAACCTGAGGGTAAATTATTGTACCAATCTGATACTGATTCCAACTTGGTATTGATATTATCGATATTTTGGATCAATCTGCCCACTTTATGATGGTTTGCCACAAAACCTTCCTGGAAACTAAATTAAAGTTTTCAGCTGTGATATGAAAGGAGAATGAATTATTTTGCACACTAAATAAATAGGAGAGGTCAAAAACATTAAAATATGCAACTAGAAGTTATTGTATGCTCTTAAAAATCGCATGATTAATTCACTGCATTTTTAATGTCGACTCTATATCATATCCTATCATCCATTTTTTAGCCAGGCGCAAAACCACGAAGGGACAATTTTCTCCCCCCCACCACCTCCATCGAGAAAATCCTATGTTTTTTGGACCATTAAAGTGTGTAAAAGGTTGTTTTTTTTTACATTTGTGTGTGAGAGAAACGGATAGAGCTGTTTTTAGAAAAAAATTCAACGAAGAGTCTTTTAGGTGCAGCACAAAAAATAAAAATAAATCCCCCCTCTACACACAGAGAAGACACAGCTTACAGTGCACACACCTCTAATACACATTCAGAATAAGTCCATTTCCATCTGGTGATGTTTACTTTAGCAAGTGGGAGTGTTTGCGTCTGCTGGGAGCCAAGGCAGAAGAGGGGAGTAATGGACGACAGAAGAACAGCGATAACCAGAGCATGGAGCAACAGATTGATGGAAAAGTGAATATTCCTCTGGTGGAAATCTTCAGATTACATGCCTTGTTAGATCTCATCGCCCCCATAGGTATTTTTGCACAGTGAGACCGTCTGTGCGGCTTCCTATCTCCGTTTGCATGTACTCAGCTGACGTGAGCGGCGGACAGCTACCACTTAGGGTTACGGGGAAGTAAAATATGGGGCACATAAACATTCTGGGTGATCGTCAATAAGTTCATTGCAACATCAAACTGTTACGTTTTCTTCTTTTTCTCCACACTGGGAGACATAAATTCTCAAACAGGAATTGTAAACACGAGGATGTTTTTAACAAACTGTGTCAAGTAAACGGAGGCTAAAAAAAAAGTTCCAATCTCGGATGCAGCAACACAGTCTGTCTCCTCCACAGGGATTCAAATGTCACGAGGATGGTGCTACATTTTAAAACACGTCTGAGCTTTTCTGACTTGGCATGTGTTTAAGTTTGCTTTCCTAATATCTGTGGATTCCTTAAACATGATACTGTCAATTTTCAAAAACATTCTGAAAATATATAGTTGAAACCAGATATTTACATACACTGAATAGGACATAAACACACCAAACAGTTTGAAATATTGCTATCCTGGATTCTGACCAACATACACTATACTGCCAGAAGTATTTGCTCATCCATCCAAATGATCAGAATCAGATATTCCAATCACCTCCATGGCTACAGGTGTATAAAGTGAAGCACTGAGGCCTGCAGACTGTTTCTACAAACATTTGTAACAGAACGACTCACTCGCTGGAGCTCAGTGAACTCCAGTGTGGAGCTGATGTCACTAAAGCTCATATACGAGTCAAGGCAGGAGTGGGAATACTTTTTGTAATGTAGTGAGTGTAAACTTGGATTAAAGGAAAGTTTAAGTTTAATGAAAGTTTAATGGAATTTAAAGTTTTCTGGCATTTAGCAAACAGAAATAAATTTGGTCATTCGAACTAAGCTAAAATGAGAAAGGTTTGGTCTGATTTAACTTCAGACAGTGAGAACAAGTATTTTATCCAGTGTCTAGCTATCTGGTTTCAACTGTAACTGTGACCATTTTACACTGCTAGATTTATTTAGACATTTTACCTTGTCCACCAACACTGTAAATTTAAACATTTTGTTTAATTGAAAATGATGAGTCATGAGTGAATATAACTTTACTTTGGTTTGATAACACTCAGTTAAACTAAGTCCTGTCATGTTGGGTTGTAACTTTCTGTCCCACATGCAAGAACACCAGATGGGAACAAAAATTAAAAAAATAAAAATCAGTGAAAGATCTTTACTTTGAAAACCAGACAATGATCAGAACTGCAGGTTCCAGGGAAAGCGACAAGTTCACTGAAGAGGGGAAAAGCAAGTGGTGAGTTTGAGGCCTTTAGGAAATTTGCAAAGCGAGATAATCAGGAACATTCTTAAGTAGGCTGAGATCTGGGCAGAGGGGAGTACAGAGGTTACCCAAGTGGAGATCTTGGCGGTGGGGGCGGGGGGGGGACGTTTCTGCTGGACCAGCTGAGGAAGTGAGATGGAAGGCGGACGGCGTTGGAGGTAAGTTCTTCAGCTCACCAAGGGTCGGAGCGAGGGAGACAACCAACGAGGAGTTCCAGGAAGGTTTGATTTCTGCGAGAGTGTGAGTGGGGCTCGGGCACCAAAGGGTAACATCTGATGGAGTCACAAGGAGAGGTATACACAGGGAACAGCCAGGAGCTCAGAGTTATGAGTGGTTGGAACCACAGCGTCACAAGGAGATACCTGGGAAGGAGGTACACAAAGAGTCACTAAGAGCTTCACGAGAAGAGTCACAGATGGCCTGTTGTACCATTACTGGCTAAAACTCTGGCAATGAGGTGTTGGCTGCTCCTTCCTCTTAAGCTCCTCCAGATGAGATAATGTTCTGCAGGAAAATCATAGACAACTTGTCAAACCTCAAGTTACTGTGATGCTGGTCAGTTACAGAGAGAGTTACTGAAATGAGGTTTTTGGGAGCATCGATTGATAAGATCAGCTGGAAACCTCACAGTAAATATCTGAAAATAGCTACATCCTTTTCAATATTTTGGTAGGATAAGGATTTCGACCTTCATTGTTAGCTAAAAATGCAATTTCCAAACTAGGATTTTGTTGAAATGTTATTAAAATTTTCATTAGTGTTTATTTGATTTGCTTTGTCCCTTTTTGCCACAAGTATTGCATGGTCTGGACCCAAAACAGCTCACCGAATGAGTCTATATTTGAACTAGTTCCCAACTTTATATTTTTCTATTGCAAGTAAAGCTTTGTAAAAGTTCCCTACTACTTTTGGATGAGAATTTTTTTAAGATAGTTAGGTTTACCCATGCATTTGCATTGTCGCATCATAGCAAATTCCCCTTTGGATACTCTGAAACCACTGAATTTAGCAGCATTGTGTTATTTACTGTATCACCCTGAGAGATTAAAGCAGACATACAAAAAATTACCACTGCAAGTCCCAGCACTGGTGTGCAGATGCACCAGACTACAAACAAATCAGAACCATTCCTTCTGGGAGCTTAACTTTTTCTGTCCACTGAGTGGAAACACTGACTAAATGTTTTATGCTCCGTTTTGTAGCTTTGAGCTGTTCTTTCCAGAAGACTTGCAATGAAGATGTTTAATTAACCACTGTGCAATGCTTATACAGATTAAAACCTAAGCTTTTAGAAAAGCAGCAGACACACACACACACACACACACACACAAAGAAGAAGTCAGCACCCTTATATACTTGTTCCAAAGAGCTCTGAAAGAAAACAGTGGAAGTTACACCAAAAGGAACATGATAATAACAAGGGATGAGTTTACAGGGGCTAACAAGACAAGGTCTCATAAAACGAACAGAGCAAAGCATTCCTCCTTGTCAGACGGGACAAGCTAATTGTAAAATCACATAACAGGCTCTAGTGTGCTACAACTAAGATATATACTGTTCTAAACACTGGCTGGAAGTTAATGGAAACCTTGGTTGAAATGTAAGATGATCATTTCTTTGTGACAGGATTACCTGGGTCATAAGTAAAAACCCTCACACAGATACTGTGTGAGGGTTTAAGACCTCCCTTTAAGACAAGGCTGAGAGAAAATCACTGACTAAAACTTTGTTTCTATGAAGATAAGGGAACCAACTGAAAGCAGACTGAGATGAAAGCCTACAGAGGATAATGGCTGTATAAAATATAGGACTGTTTAGTAATGGGAGCCATGATTCTTCAGAGTTTGAGGAGTTTAGGGAATAAAATTTAACAGGATTACATCAATCTGGTTGCTAAAATACAAAGTGGCAATCTCTTAGTTACTAAAATACACACATATCAGATTAGGACTTTTCCTGAGGTCTTGGATAATATAAAGTGAAAATATAAAGTCACTGTCTGGTATCAGGAAAGGGAAAAATGTGATAGGGTAGAAATATCCTCACAAAGCAGCTTTAATAATACATGCTTTGCATTTTTGAGGCACAACAGCAATTTGCTGTTGTGCTTTAATGTTGGATTACAGGAGGCAGACATACAGCACCTCAAAAGCATTGCCATTTTCCATATTTTCCTCCAACCCCAAAATTAAAAATGTTTAAGTGGGATTTTATGTAATAGACCAATGCAATGTACTGCAGAACTGTGTTGTGCAGGTTTCCAAAACATCATTTACTAAAAAGACATATTCCTATAGTGACAGATGGATGGATGGACCTTTACACAGGGTTTCTGCAGGTTTCACTGACAAAAATTTAAGAATTTTTACAACCATTAACAGTGAAATTCAGGACCTGTATCACAACAGAAAGGCAGAAAAGAAAATGGCATATTTTATTTATATGTAGTGTAGCAGAATGAATGCATCATTGTAAGGGTTTGCAACAGAAATGAGCCAATGATGAAGATGAATGTTAACAGGCAATAAATTAACAATTTACCTATGATGCAAAAATGCTAGCTAAGGTATATTAGCAGCTAGTTAGTGGTAACTGCAAACACCTTGAGTAGATGAAATGATATGATGTTGCAGGTGACTCAAATGCTTGTCTGACAGAAAAGTCCCATGAGAAAAAACTTCATATGTGAGAATAAATCATCTTGCCATGATATAAGATATTAGGCCAAAGTACAATCTGAATGAATTTAAGACATTTTAAGGCCTTACTTTTAGATATTAATTTAAAACTTTCTAAGACTTTTTAAGGATGCATGGACACCACCGTACATGATGATATGGAGGCCAAGCTTTTTAATTAAATACTTTTTATTAATTTATAGTGATATAAAATACTTATTCTATTTCCATTGGTATTCCAATCTGCCAATTACTAATCTCAAAATTTTAGTTTTCCAGACTGCAAAGGAATCGTTCGGACTGAAAAGTAAAAACAAAGGTACTACCTCTGATTCATCTCCATATCATGCTTTTTTCAGATTTCTGTCATATAATATAGTAAATATATTTCTCCAGAGATCCCTATAGTCTAAGACAGGAGCCTCAAACAGAGTTGGTGATATTATATGTGATTTGCATATGATTTCTAAGGACAGGATATGACAATAATCTTGAAAAGCTGGTGACAGTGTTTATAATAGCGCCAGTTATCATGCAAGTGGACCATGAAAGTAGTGGTCGAAATGATGGCGTTCATCTGACAGCAAACAAATTGAGAGAGAAAACAATAACAGCACAGAGAAAAACAACTATATCTCCTCTAATACGCTGCAGACAAGAAAGGGAGAAAAAACAGGATAATGATAACTCAGTGGTATTCTGCTGCACTTAATCCCAATCATGCGTTAATGTCTTTGTGGTGGTGTGGAGAACACATTCACCTTCCCCTCATAAACCTCACAGACAGACGCGGACGTTAGCAGATGCTGCAGCTATGAAGACGGATCACTGAACTCGCATCGCCGTCCCGGTTCTGTGATGGTGAACTGGGAGGGACTTGCAGAAAATTGAAACTCATCATCCAGATTGTGACGTTGGGTTTGTATTGTTTTGTAATTACCCTCCAAGAGTTTATGTATGTGAAAAATGTCCAGAGAAATAGCTTTTATCCCCATAAAGATTTGTTCTGTATGGTTTTACCTCCAGGGTATTTCTATAGTTGTGTTTCCATTACAAATGTGTGCAAAGCTTTGTCGGTATTCCGTTAATGTTGAAAAGCACAATATCATAATTGTGGCGTTTCCATTAAATAGGAAACAATTAAAATCAAATGCATTAGTATGTTCACCAATAAGTCATTAAATATCATCCTCTTACCATTTCCTGTCATCTACTTTGTCTTTTCCGCAAATGGCAACAGCCAATTGTTGATCATGACTCGTGAAAAAAAGTGTTACCATTGAAATTTTGCAAAATACATTCATTTCTATTCTTAGCGCAAAAACATTTGATCAAAAACGTGAGTCATTTTGAAACAGGTGGGTTCCACCTCCATTGAGAAAATGTATTCCACTTTTATGGTCAATAAAAACACCAATTGCGTCATGAACAATGACTTTGATTTTCTGTGCCGTTTTAGAATTGTCGTCTACCTGTACTTATAGCAATGATAATGAATGGAGGAAGAGACTGATGCCGTTCAGTCTGTGTCGGCCACGATTCTAAATGTAGAATCAACATTAATCTCATTGGGTTAGGCACTTCTCTGTTAGCAGTGATGGACTGTTTTACACTTCAGGTCATTTCCAATAAGGTTTGTAGCGTTGAACTGGTGCATTACATACATCATAGCCAAACATTAGCGATTTGGTAGAAATAAAAAATCAGAGTTCATTACAAAATTGAGAAAGGCATCAGTTCACTCCGACTCATTGTGATGAACATACTTGGAAATGAATGAATGAGGATCTGATGCACATCTCAAATAATTGCTTTTCAAAGATGAACTGTGTAAATGCTGTTTCTGTTTGTGTCCCAGCATGTCACTGTCCAGTGTGATTTTACACAGCATGCTTAGAAATGACATGCTGGCCTCTAGATATTGACATAGAGCTATGGATGGATTTTTGTTTTAAAATTAGCCAAATAAAATTAATCAAAAACCCTGTTAACTGGCTGCCAGCTAAATAATACTAGGTGTCATAATGTGTGGTGGTTGAAGGTGAGGAAGACTCCGGTGAACCTAGATACTCATGATGAAATTATGATTTTAATAATGAACCAAGAACAAACTCAGAATCTCAGGCAGCTCTGGAAACAGACAGACGAACAATTAACAGAGCAAATGATGAGGATCCGACAAGGAACACAGACAACAGGTGGGACTAAATACACAGGGAGGGTAATCACAGGAACGGGACACAGCTGGGATCAATCAAGACACTACAGAGACTCAGGGGGAAACAGGACTAGACAGAAAGAAACAAACTCAAAACACAGAACCTAACACTAGGTAGCTTAATGGAGAGCACCGCAATGACATAAATGCTGGCAAGCCTTGAAGCTCTTCAAGACACAATATCACATCAAACCAGACAGTAATGCTGCAAAATGCAGATTATATTTTAGAGCTTTATTTGCATTTTATACTCACAGCAAATTTAATGGGGAATACTGAGACAATACATTTTCAAAGTCCAATAATAAATAGCATTTAAGGATTTATTTTTTTTATAATATAAAAACTTTGTTTAGCTGCCATCCATATTTTGGTTTCTTCAAACACAAAATGTCATATTTTCTTCTTGTCATCCTTTGCCTGATTCTACTCTGTCTGGCTCTCCATCATTTGACCATTTAATCCTCCCACTTATGTCTATCACACCATTCACACCTCTCAGGGCATTATTATATAACATTTCATCTTGGCTTTCCAGAATTATTTTAATCGCCTACACATCTTTCTTTTTTCTTTTTTTTTTACCACCAACCATCCAGTACCTCCAATTCTTTTAGCTAAGGATATTAGAATTTCTGTTTCCACAAATAAGGTCAAGAATTCAAAGACAACAACCTGTCTAAATAATTTGTATTCAGTACACGATAATCCACTTTATGTTTTAATGCTGGTCTTTACGTGTCTCAAGTTCAATGATAAAGATCACTCTTTGAAAAAAAATTCAAAATGTGATATAAATTTTTTTTTTTTACAAAAGATCAATTTCCAGGATAATTATTGTTTTTTGTGTGTGTGTGTCTAGGTTTTTGTGTGACAGTAATCACGTCTGTCTTGGCAGCGTGATTAGGGGACATAGTGGCAAAGGATCAACAATGAGAAATAAAACACAGGTTCTCATTTTGCCAAGACAAGGCTCTTAAATTTATTTGCTACTTCTCTTAGGTAAACAATGTTTGCTGTGTGCTATATTGACTTTTACAACATCTGCATAATTCAGCATCAGTTTGACCTCCAAAATAAATAAATTTTAACAGTAAATAGGTACATCTTTGTCTTTTTTCCCTTCTGTGACATTACCTACTTAGATCAATTGTTCTATTACATCATCATAGACAAAATGCCAGAAGTTGTAAAGCACAACAAAAAGAAAATTGCCAGAGTTCCTGGTCTTCAATATTCCCTTGCACACACTTAAGCTAGGAACATTGTTAAAATGACTACATTTTTTCAATTTCACTTGAAAATTAAAACGGCTTCAAACAAATTAGAACCTGCACATTAATAAAAATACTGTACACTGTTGACCTTTCGCATTGAGACAGTTCCTCTTTCAGTCGTTTTATTGCTAATGAAAACGGACTACGCTTGAAATACTCGAGCCACATATGAAAGTTAAATTGCGGAAAGGAAATGTCCTTGATATGAGATGCTAATTTTGGGCCTGGGAGCTGGACAAATAATCAGGCGCAGGTATAAGGCCGACTCTCTTTTTAGAGTTTGTTATCGTGATTGAAATGTAAAAGGGCCATGTTTTGGTGTCCACAGCCTTTGACCGAATGGGCCAGCAGAACATGTAGCATGTCACACTGCATGACACAAGTAAACAGCAGTAGCATTAGCCCTATTGGCCTAGCAACAGAATTTATGTAATTATCTTTCCTTATCTGTGATGAAACCTGTAACCACAAACATTCTATTGCAGTAACTTCTTATTTCACTCCGTTGAAAAACAATCCAACTAATAATGTTGCAGCCGACACGCTCTCCCACAGGTCTTATTACCTCGTCGGAAAACACATTATTCAGACGCACCATTATAGGATCTAATGAAAGGACGTTATTCAATATTGTGTGCACCCATCCTGAGCCATAAACAAATAAGACAATGAAAGCTCGAAATGACAATAAGAGTCCAGGAATGTCCTGATATACAGATCCGGCACAGTTATCTGTCTAAACTGGAAAAAAACAACAAACTGTGACTAGAGACAGACTCTGTCTCCTGCTTTAATGGAACTCACTTTTTCCTGAAACTGCAGTGTCTTGGTAGCAAGAAAAGGTTTGCTGTTTCATTTTGGATTATTGCCACAACACAAAAGATTTGTGAATGTTGCATACTAATCATCACAAATGCATTACATGAATATTAAAGGTTTATGGGAATGAATGGCAGCCAGAAGGTAACAGGAGAAATTAGGCAAAGATGTTAATTTGTGAACTTAAGGAAGATGTTAAGATGAATGAATGTATCCAGAACTAGCCTGGTGAAAACCAGGCCCTTGTTCTACGCTTTGCTTTGCGGCTGTTGGTAGAGGTAAGGACTGTCTAAATTTTAAACGACTGAATCAGATTTGACCAAATTGCTAATATTTGGTCGTGATATATGTAATGTGCTAGCTTGTCGAAAATGACTAGAAACAGTTTTAAGCAGTCTCGTCATTTTAAGGTGTTTTCGCACTGCAGGGAACAGAACGGAACGATTCGGTTCGGTTCCAGTCCTGTTGTGTTTGCATATACACCAAGGCCGCCATCGAAGCGGAACCGGATGTCATTATTTTTGAAGCTAAACAATGGTTTCGATGTAGCGGCCGAAGTCTTTTCATCAGAGATGCGCC
This sequence comes from Micropoecilia bifurca, assembly GCA_903067075.1. Classification (NCBI taxonomy): domain Eukaryota; kingdom Metazoa; phylum Chordata; class Actinopteri; order Cyprinodontiformes; family Poeciliidae; genus Micropoecilia; species Micropoecilia bifurca. Next base: position 41,917 of record CAEGAF010029945.1, on the reverse strand, counting down.
GGAAAACTTTCTCTTTCCTCGTAGACTGATCTGGTTCATTCTGTACTGGTTCATCAGCGAGTAGCGGAGGAAAAAATTTACCTCATCATTAGGTGATTGCACTATATTGAGATGAATCCATTGCTAATTAAAACTAATAATAAAAATATTGAAAAGAGCACTCTTTACAAAATACAGTTTAGTGAGAGCCAGCCGTCAATGGAAAATCAACGTCTGACTCCATAACAACCAGCGGCCAATCAGCTGCTGGTTCTAAGCAGAACTGCTTGGCGGGCCGGTCGCAAATTGTAATGCAAACACGGTCAGAACCGTTCCGTTCCGTTCCCTGCAGTGCGAAAACTCCTTTTGTCAGCAATAAAATGTCTTTAACGAGCCTCTTACTATGACTTAAATTGCTCAATATTTGGAAGTGTGGCTAACAAGAACTGAACAACTTTGTTCACTTCCCTCTTTTCCATTACAACAATTCAAAAATGTCAAAGCAAAATGGAAATAGTAACCATTTTGCTATTTTCACATTTATGGTGTATAGGCATCATGATAAGCTTTCTTTTTTAATTCAAAATCTCAGTGACAAAAATTGGCATATTTCACAATGATGCATAATCCAGTTTAGAATCAAAAAGGTATTTTTGAATTTCTCAAAGGGAAATTAAATATACCTAATTTATTCATAATTCTTCAAAGGTTATAAACTCATTTAAACAGGGCTAAGTACTTCTTGCTGCTGCACAAAAAACATGTTTCTTTGAAACAACACAAATTGATGAGCTGGTTGTGCTTTGATATTTACGTTCTCTATTGACAAAAATAAAGCAATGATTAAAATGAGTGGTTGGAATTTTACTGGAAACAATTTGCCAGTTATTGTCAGTTGTGTGCCTTAAATTTGCTATTGTAAATCAATACCACACAAATCAAACCAAATTGCAAATCAAAGTAAATGTTACTGAATATAGAAAAATGCAAACTTGTGGGTTTGTAAAGCATATGTTGTCTTTTCCCCATACGGTGATGAGAGGATTAACATGCTGAGCTTGTCTGAGATTTTAGAGAACAGTAGTGATAAATCACTAATCTGACACATTAACTTGACTTTTTTTTTGTAGAAAAGAAAAAGGCTAAAGATAAGAGAAGGAACAGATTTGGCTATAGTTTGAGTAGATTTGAACTGAGGACAAACACAATGAGATTGGACTTTGCATATTGAGATTGGAACAATTTTGTACATTCCTATGTTGTCATTCCTCATCCTGCTGTTCCAGGTTCCAGCTTTCCCTTGCTTGTGAATCACTCACTATGCAACGTTCTAGTCTGGTTTTCCCTTTCGTCTTCGTTGACTTTTAATATTGTAAAGAAAACTCTTTTATTTAACACACCTTCTACTTTTCATGCTTTTTGCATGTTGTTTAATCTTTTATTGACCGTCATGCTTTCTTTTGAGTGTTTTCGGTCTAACACATATGCCCAGGTGTGTGGGCAGGGGATATGGATCTAATGCCACTTAGTCAATAAATAATAAACACTGAGTTCTTTCTTTTCAAAAACACCAAGAGTTACTTTGGTTAAGAAAGTCAGAGACTGAGAGGAATGAAAGATGTTCTGTATCTGGTGGCAAATCCAATCTCAAGAAATACTTTGAAGCAAACAGTCAAAATGAATCAGGTAAAGTTGTGGTTTAGAATATATGTTGCAGTGATACTGTAACCAATGCAAACATTTGCATGAATAAAGAACTGTTTCAAGTTACTAAAATTTATTCTAACCACTGGAACATATTGGAAGTCCATCAGAAATTATGTTGAATGAATCTAAAATTAAAAGTTTTAAAAACTGAGCTTTTTTGGGATCTTTGTTGTACAATCCATTATTGTTAAATTATAAAAAATATATATATATTAAAATACTGTGATATTTTTGTCATATCAAATCACTGAGGTTTTCTCCTTAATACATGTCTGTATTAAGGAATTGGTGCAAATTAGTCGATTCACAGTAAGAACTTGGAGATTATTGAGTTTTAAATTTTTTAAAATAGTTTTAAAATAGATTTTCTAGAAAACTTTTGACTTTTCAAACCTAGAAATTTCCAAGGTGTTTCTAGAAATTCTTTGAGATAATCTCAACATTTCCGAGTCACCTCGTTTTTTTTTTCTAGAAAACCTCTGCGATCTTTCTGAAAATTATTTTGTTTTTTGGTGGAAATTTACTCTTTTTATTTTTAATCTACAATTTAGATGGCATTTATGAATAATCTCTGTGCCTCTGATGGGTATTAAGTTTCATTCTGAACAAACTAAAAACACCTTCAACTATTTCCATTTACAATGTGCAACAAATCAGAAGCACAATGGAAACCAGACGACTAATGTAAACAGAAATAAAAGTCCGAGCGCAGTGCAGAGAAGGACAACAGAGTGGAAGGCGTTCCCAGTGGTGCCCGGCATGTTGAGGCTTAGATTAGTGCAAACACACTCATACACACACTTACTGAGCTAACAAGTGGAAACCATCTGAGCAGAAAAACTGTGTAGTCTCTTGTGGCAGGTTGCAAAAAGCTTTCTCTTTGCCTGTGCCCCGTCTTCCCTCTCTGCTCCATGGCTTTCCAAAGTCCTTAAAGCCCCTCTCCACTGTGCACTGCCCGCCATGTGCTTTCCATCCCTCCATTCATCTATCCATAATCCTAAGCACATGTCCCTCTTTCCCTTAATCATCTCTTGTATCCAGTTTGCTCTCTTCTATATTTCCATCCATGTAATCATTAGTGTTGTCAAAATAACTGAGCTGTCAGAATTACTTTGCTTCAGGCTAACACTGACCTCCACATTTACCAGATGGTATAAGCAGTAACCACGTCTGCTGATGATTCATTGTGATTAGTTTATTCTTGGGTGTCTCACGAGCTGTGTTTTCATTATAAATCTGCACAAATCTTTGTCTATTTTGTGCATATTTGCAATTGCGGCATTTCCATTAAACAAGACATTAATTTAAAATCACACATGGATAACTTTGTTCTTGTGACAAGTGAACTTTAACATCCAATGATGGATGCAAACAGTTACATGAGATACGTTGAATTGCCAAAAGTATTTTCTCATCCACCCAAATGATCAGAATCAGATGTTCCAGTCACCTCCATGGCCACAGGTGCATAAAGAGCAGAACCTAGGCATGCAGACTGTTTCTACAAACATTTGTTAAAGAATGACTCGCTCTCTGGAGCTCAGTGAATTCCAGCATGGAGTTGTGATAATATGCCACCTGTGCAACAAATCCAGTGTTATGAGAAAATGGAAGTGTTTGGGAACATGTCTACGTTTTGGGGAAATTGTAATTGGCCATTTTACAGAAAAGAATCAACATTCCAAGTCATATGTGTCAAACTCAAGGCCCACGGGCCACATCCGGCCCAGCTTGCAATTATATCTGGCCCGTGAGATCATTTTTTATATTATTGTTAGTAATGGCATCACGATATGAAACACTGGTAACACAATAAACTACAGATCCCATAATGCAGCAGTCAGCTGCCTTGCCAAGCGCTTTCCACGCCAATAAAGTTGTTTGTTGCTGCAAGTTATTGAAACTAGCCCCTCATGAAGCCGAAGAGAAAAGTTGATTCTGAAAACAGAGTCTTTCAAAACCGATGGGAGGCTGGGTATATCTTTACTGACATTGCCGGTAAATCTGTCTGTCTCATTTGTGGCGCTAATGTGGCTGTATTTAAAGTATTTAATCTAAGACGGCACTATGAGACAGAACATCAGTTTATCAGATGGTCACTGATTTAAGAACACAGTTGAGTAAAAGAAGCAAAGACTTGTTTCTCAAAGACATGTCAGTACATGAAAGTACTGACATGACTGACACTGCACAGCCCTCTTCATCCGTGGGGTGGACTCCGATTTACAGAGGAAATATTGGACATTAAATCGATGCGTGGGACAACGACCGGAAAGGAGACTTTTGAAAACGTATGTCAAAGTGTAACTGACATGAAACTGCCTTGGGACAAACTTATTGAACTTACAACTGATGGAGCACCGGCTATGTGCGGTGAAAAAAGTGAGAAGAATGCAAGTAAAGATGCAGGAGGGGGCTTTGGGAGTCTTGAGGCTGGTCAGCGGGTTTGAGAGCAGAGGTCACAGGTGGCGGAGGACAGACAGGTAAGACTTGAAGCAGTAAGGATTCTGTCTCAGAGGTAGGCTGCTGACCTGATAATCCAGGACCAGTGCAGCTGAAGAGGATGGTGTAAAAAATTCCTCAAGTGGACAACCCCCACCACATCCAGAGGAATGAGTCAGGGATCCAACTTCATGACTTGACTGGGTACACCAGACCGTAACGAGAGAGATCACCTGTAAACACAGAGACAAAGGAGCCAGAATAAGGGAACAGATCTAGGCAGATGTGAGTTCAAGGTAAGCCAGTACTGTAACAGGCTAACACTCTGGCAGAGAAGTGTCAGCAACCTCCTCCACTTACATGCCTCCAGATGACTAGATGGAGGACAGGTGTGCAGGACAACAGACGCCGGCCCACGCCCTCATGAGGAAGGTCTCAGTCTCCCTTTAGTGGAGAAAAGCTGACAAAACCTCTGGATCCCAATACATGAACAGTAAAGGACAACACTACCGTTTTACGAGATGAAAAGTGAGTTGGCGTAACAGCTCATCTCAATGCCTTAAACCTCCAGGGATGTGACCACATTGATCACTGACATGTATGATGCAGTGAAGGTATTTCAAGTGAAGCTGCTTGAGGAGACACAGATGCACCAGTGCAACTTGCCCCACTTTCCTTGTTGACAAGTAATGTTGAACCAAGTCGGCACAATGATGTTTCCAAATACTCACCTTCCTGATAAACTGAGTGCATGGAGTTCACAGGGCTCTTTGGTAACTTAGAAGAACAAAAAAAAATGTAATTGATTTGCAACCCATTTGCCGTCGACGTAGAAACTGCACCTGTGGAGATTCAGATGGAGCTGATTGTAATGGGACACTAAAGGCAAAGTACAACACCGCAGGGCCTGCAGAGTTTATTCACTCTATTCCCGCAGCAATGCCCCAGCTCTTGTCTACATGCGGCTTGAACCTTTTGCATGTTTGGTGGCACATATCTGTTTGAGAAGCTTTTCTCAGTGATGAAGACTAACAAAACTGCACACAGGAGTCGTCTGACTGATGAGGACCTGTAGTCCATCCTGAGGATCTACCACACCATGGTAGCTCACACCAAACATAGACAAACTTGTTGCCAAAAAAAGATTACAAGCATCCAGCTCTGACAAAATGGAATAAGAGCAAAGAACACTGAATGTGCTGATTCGTTATTTGTTATTGCTGAAAAGCACAAATTTGTTTATATTTCCTGGTTTTGTTGTTCTTTATTCAGGCGTCTTGTGCGGCATATTCCTATTTCTAACTTATGGAGAGCAAGATATTTCAAGTTATTTAAAGTTTATTTATTCCAGAACATTCCTATGTGTTTTTATTCATATTTATGTTAAAAAAACATTTAGTTTTAGTGTCTTTAATAAATGTTTATTCTGTTTGGCCCGTGACCCAAAGCGTATTTTGAATTTTGGTCTGTGTGCAATTGAGTTTGACACGCTGTTCTAACTTATTGCTGTGATGCTGTGAGATCTCTGGTGGAGCCAACTGGACCTTGTCTGAAAAAACAAGAACAAACCATCATCCTCCTACCTGTCGTCTTCTTTGTCGTTTTCACCAATAGTAACATCCTGTTGTTTATTATGTGTTTCGCTATGTGAAAAATGTCTTCCCATTGTAGTTCTGTGGAATACATGTATGTCGATAAAACACCTTTGTCCCCTAATTAGCAACAGGGACAGGAGTGAGTCGGTCTGCAGATGTTTTATGTGAACCCAAGAGAACACAAGATGACATTAAAGTTGTGTGGGCAATTACTAGGATGACATTGAAAACTAGGAAGTTATCCAGTCCCAACCTTATCAGTGTGACGTGAGCAGCGGTGATTTGAAGCAATTTTTGAAATAAATCTAGATGTAGAGTGTTGCTGTGTTCAGAATAACTTTTTTTTATTTTAGCAGAACCATTGTTCATAGTTTTTATGGACTTTATTTTCTGTGCTTGTGGCTATGGATGTAATCGGACACCCAGATTTGCTTGGCATGTGAGCTAATACTAGTGCATAAAAAATATTTTGAAAGGGTGAATTAGTCTCATATAAATCCTTAAGGCAACGTTCATGCACTGCGTCTTTATTTGTTGTTTATTGTTTCTCATCCACACTAAATCTCTAGTTGCCATGCTTTCAGTTATTATCCTACTCACGTTGATGGACCAGAAAAAAAATTTTTTCTTCTATGTTGGATCTTTTATCACTGGTATTAATTTGTCTCCAAACAACCTTTGCATCACATCTTTGATCTGTATGGCACACAAAACTGGGTGTTGCTTTGAGTAGTGTGTAAAACTGGCTTTAAAATTATTAACTCCACTAACTCAATGCTAATTCTCTATACCTTCATAAGGGATCCATCCAGGAATAAAAATAACATAAATGGCAACATCTCTAATAATGCTGACAACCAGGATGTCCACCAGCCTCCCCTCCCCTCTCATGTCCTTGATGTGAACTAAAAGAACTGGAACAGGATTTGAATCCGTCTGTCAGGAGAAAGTGAAGCAATGAAAGAAAAAGACATTTTTGTTACGTAAAGTCATGGCAGGTTGACGCCATCTGTTTATTAAAATATCTGATGGTATACACTCAACAATATGAGTGTATACCAACACTCATATTGTTGGTATACACTTATAAAAACCTCAGTTCGTGTCTTGTCTAAGGACTTCTCATTAAGTGAATTCTGACTCCAAAACACACACAGAGGGAGTTGAAAGTGTCTGCGTCTACTGGGTCATGTTAAGATTTTCTTGTCTCATCCCAGTGATTTGTGCCGGGACTATAATAAAGGGGGAAAAGAACTGAAGACTACAGTAGATCATTTAATTAAATTACATTTCCCCGGACAGATCGCTGTGCTATTATTTTTTATGATCAGGGACAAGTGCATCTAGACTTAACTAGATGAATGGTTGTACTTGAAGAAATGTGTCTGATGGTAAATGAGGCAGGCGTCCCCATATGTATGACGGGGCCACAGAGCACCAGGAAGTGATGAGAGTAGCACAGTGGAAGTGGAACTGCCTTTTTGACACCAAACCTTACAGAAGGTTATTACTGCAGAGAAGGGCCAGAGAATATCTGTGGTGACAGGAGACATCGCAACAAAATGAGGAAACAGCCGAAAATCATGCTTTCAGTCCACAGTGTTTCTCTGTTTGGTTTGGTTTTTCACTACATCTCTGTCTATTGGGATAATTTTTCGGCATTCAGACTGAATAACATGCATGCTGTGCTGTGGAGCAGCATGACAAGAAATACAAACATTATGTAGCGGAGATAAAGTTGTAAAGTCTGTTTTTCTTTAAAATGCACTAACTTTAATGACTGTTACTGTTGCACCTTTGTGGGAAACCTATCACAAAAGACAAATGACCAAAATGTGAAACATTTTATTGATATATTCGTACACTAATCAATCAGCGTGTGTGTGTGTGTGTGTGTGTGTGTGTGTGTGTGTGTGTGTGTGTGTGTGTGTGTGTGTGTGTGTGTGTGTGTGTGGGTGGGTGGTTAAAGTGCTTATTTTGATATTATGACTGTAAATACAGTCATATAATTTCCATAATTAAAACTTCTTTCACAATGTTTTGGCATCAGAAACAAACTAACAATTTTACCTCTGAATATCCTGGGTATATGACAAATTTTGAGAAAACTGTCTATAGCTAAAAAGAATATATACAGTGATACACACATGATCAATATTGATAGAGAATACATGTGACGTAATATTCAATATAGAGAATATTAGCTGAACTCTGATCCAGAACCGCTGCTCCACCTCTCATGGCGCACTAAACAAGATTGGCGGCGTCAACTAAATCACTCATGCTTTGGTTACGTAGCAACAGCCTTTTCAGTAACTTGCACAGCCGTAGTTTCAGGTTTCACTACAATAAGTTGCTGAAAAAAAAAAAAAAAACCAATGGCCTGAAGTGAAAACTGTAGATTAAAAAGGAAAGCTCATGCCACCAGATTGACAGCATTTTAAGATATTTAGAACATAAAACTAATAAATGAAAACTAATAAATAATTAGTTTTTAATTAACAGTGTAACAATAGACAAGTCCGTGAAGTTGTCCAACTAAACACCATTATAATAAATATTAAGACAAGTGTCTCAAATCTGTGCAGACGGCCGTAACACAGAACCTGGAGGCTGGAGCAGTTAGAGGGCCTTTAAAATCCTTCTTAGAGTTTTCTAGACAATAGTGGAACACAAATTACAAACTTTTTTTGTACTGTTGTAACCATTAAACAATCTTCCCTTCAGTTCAACTTTATAAGTGGAGACACATTGTTGATGTTACTATTATAAAATCGCTTGCAATTAGGTTTTGGCAAAAATCAATGTATTTTTTACAGGTGGTTGAGTGATGCAGCTGCTGAAAGTAACTGAAAAAAGTTACTTTTAATGTAACTTAGTTACTTTCCAAATCAAGTAGTCAGTAATCTAAGTTACTTTTTCAAGGAGTAGTTAGTAATGCGATTATAGTTACTTTTTCAAAGTAACTATGCCATCACTGCCCAACACTAATGTCAAAGTCCACCATCCACATTTCTAAAGAAGCTCCATGAATGATCAGGGCTTTCTGAAACACTGCTGCAAAGAATAACATTTTGCACCAATGTGTTACTTGGAGAACCTAAATAACATTAAAAACAAAAAATATTTTTGTTAAGCTCATGTGTCAATAATTTTGCAACAAAAATGCTTCTTGAATTGAGAATGTAACTTATTTTGTCAATATAGGGCATGATTAAAATGTGATTAATTATTAATTACAAACCTTGCAATTAACTCAATTTCAATTGGGTCTCACCACTAAAAGGGATGTGAAAACTGCCCTTTTGTACCATATTGTTGTGCGTGTGCAAATAATGTCCCTTTCAACCATCAAAGCAAATTAAATCTATTGATTAAAAGTTTTACATGGAAGCTGTTCATCCAACATGGAACAGGGACGCTGTGCTACCAGTGTGATCTCTGGAGAACACGCTGTGCTTCTCACACATCCAGGGTGGCTCTGCTAGTGTTAAAATCTGACCCATGGCTTCAGCTCTGAATGATTCTTCAAACATTCCCCATGGCAGAGCAGAGACTTAGCATTTAAATAGATGAACACCTTGAAGTCCACCAAACGAGTGAGGGATTCTTTAATATTTGAGTATCACAGCTCACATACACAACAGTCCTGCCTTTTGGCCCAGAATGCTAACATAAAAAAAACACTCTTCCATTCAGAGCTTGTTCTGGGAGCAAGAGAGACAGAAGGAAAGACGGAGTGACTGAGCGAGAGAGAGAAGAGGGAAGAACAGAGGCAGAGGACGATGAATCGAGAAAGGTGAGACACTGAGGAAAAGCATGTTTATATTGCTGCAAGGACAAGAGATATTAGCTACAAATTATTAATGTGGCTGCTCCGCTGCTCATCTCATGAGCAGGGTCTATTTGTACCTTGAAGACAACATCAAGTTGGAGAAAAACCCTTTAGAGAGACAGGTGCACTGAGCAAAATTAGATAATGGAAAGAAGACAATAAAAGCACAATGAGCTGAGGGACCTTGTTACTGGTGCTGAAAATAAGCACAATAAAAAGCCTGAGCACAAATCCAGCTGACACAATTAGGTCTGTGATGTTGAAGTGAACTACTAATCGGGATCTTTAGAACATAAAGAGTTTTTTGACAGTTGTTTGATGAAGTGAGAGTCCACTACAGCTACTGATGTCACATTTTTACCTCCTGTCTACAAGCCACGAAACATATTTGTGTCTGGACATGAGTCTTTCAGGGGTGTGGAAGACATTCGGGGTGTTTTACTTCATGAATTAAATGTTCCTATGAATCAGGTTTCAGCCAACTGATCCTTGATAGAGTCGGGATCTGTCAAGATTTGAGGAAGGATGAATGTTCTGAGTGAGGGATGCACTGATTTGCTGTGTTGTAGAATAACGAAGTAAAAATACTTCACTACTTTTTTTAAGTGTATTTTGAAGTACTTCATACTTTCCTCGAGTATGAAAATTTTTGATTATTAGCTATAGGTAAAGCACCTAATTTTCTTAACTAAATGATGCCTGCAGGTTTATCTATTAGCAGGTTTAATTTTGCCTGCACTTGGTTGTGTNGCATTTGCCTTGTTTTACTTTTTACTTATACTTTTCATTACATTACTTGAGTACATCAATTTTTACAGTAATTTCCATACTTAAGTACAAGAAAATTCAAATACTTTAAGACTTTAACTCAAGTAACATTTCAGTCAGTGACTTGGACTTTTACCAAAGTCATATTTTGGAGAGGAACCTAAACTTTTACTTGACTGAGATTTCAGTACTTTATACAACACTGCCAATTTGTTGGTGCTGATTTCCCTAATCTTAACCACCAATTTTATCTACCCTGGCAAAGGTCTATAAATCAACTGTTATCTTCTTCTGCTCTGCTGTGATAGTGGTTTGACTAGCAGACTGGCCCACCAGATCAGGTCTAAATGTTTCCAGTTAATTATAGTCACCTCACTGTTGGCAACTCTTCAACTTTCTTGCTACATTTAGCAACATTTTAGCCAAAAAAATTGGTATCGGCCAAAATTGGAATGGGCAGATCTGAATTTTTATCGGTGCACCAGTATTGAGGATTATAGCTGGTTGTTGAGTTGTACAGTCTTTAGCAAATATTGTTCTCCAAGGCTTCTTTTACACAAGACTAAATCAGCATCCAAAAATACTGCTGAAAGGTTTCACATTTAGGCGGCACCACCGCCTAAATGCCAACTGCACCGCCAACTACAGTCTCAACTGTAGTTGTTATACCAGGCCTCTAGATGGTGCTGTGATGTTAGCGAATCATCAAACATGAGCTTTTGACCCTAAGCTTTCACCTAATTAGCTTCCACCAAACAGTAACCATCACCCATGAACAAAGTGTTCAAGTATCATGTTGCTTATCAGAAATTGAACAGGTTAAGTAGGACAACACAGCACAATGCAGACCACCTTTAGTTTTTACCCCACAGCAGTGCATTCTTCGCATGTACCTCACACCTCCATGGGGGACGTTACAGAAAAGTTCACTGCAATTATCAACTTTTGCACATCAACAATTTTGGTTAAAAATAAATTATTATGCTTGCCTTTTCAGGGAAGATACAAGATCTTCCGGCTGGTTTATATGAAAAGAGGACATATTGACAAAGGAAATCTTGATAAAATACCAGATGTGAGGGAGGGGAAGTCACATACACACACATAAGAAAGGGCACAAAAACCGGAACTTCAAAATTAAAGTTCAAAGAATAAAATTCACTCATTTTAAACAAATAATGGTGTAAACTTGTTACTTAATAAAGTGCATTTTTAACTCTCTTACACTAATATCAATCCCATGATAGTACTGTTATCTAGACCAATCCGTCCTGCTCTCCTGTAACAAACAACAAACAAGTTAGCATGTAGACACTAATCTACTCTTAACCTGAACAACTTGTGATCTACTGCCCCTAAAAATAAACAAACCCAATATTTAGAGATTCTAACTCTCAACCTGATGCCCTGCCTGGTGATGGAGAAGTGCTTGGAGACATGTTGGTTTAGTTGACAGACGTAAAACTGAGACCATGTTTACACCCAGCCAACGCAGAGATGGAGGGATGGAGACGGATGGAAAATCTCAGTTAAGCTGGCGTTGAAGGGCAAATGAGGCAGGCAGCTGATCATTGGGAGATGAGTAATAAAGACTCTGATTGCACACTCAAGATCAGTGCGTGTGTGCGCCCATGTGTGTGTGTGTGTGTGTGGATAATGTAACTTGACACATGGATGCAGTTCTATTTAATGAAGAGTGAGCATTTGTTTCTGGAGGTCACTAACTGCATACCACAAACTCAATGAGAGAAGTAGATTAAGCTCATAGCATATTGACATATCTATTTGATGCCAACACAATGCACTTAGATAGCATGGCTACTTATGGACATTATTTACATTTTTAGGTTTTATCGAACAGTTTACACTGTTAAAAAAGTACAAAGGGAAAAATACATCTCATTAAACATCAAAATTGCACCAAAACATGGAAAAAAGACGATCAATATGAAATTCATGGGATATCAGGGCACTAGTAAAGCATAAGTGTTCCTGGCATTTAGTAGCACTAAAGCCAAAACATGTTGTGATGACATGAATTATGACTTGCAGTGTTATTCCAACGGTTTTTGATGAGACAGGGCTGCATATACATACTGAATGAACATTAAAGTAGCACATGCTCTTAACCACTTATCTTCCATTCACTCGGTTTTGCACACACACAGCAGAAGTGCTCAAGTGGTCCTCACACTCTAGAGTGAGCTGAATAATTCAAGACAATTAATGCGAAGGCTAAGGCCCTGTCTCCATTTGTTCCATGTCAGAGTTTTGCTTTCTTGTTTTCAGCACTTCTCCCGATGCTCAAGTCCTCTACAGTAGGTCCTCCGTCTTTCTTCAGCTTCATTTGTTCAAAGAGAAAATTTGTGCTACTACTATACTACATATTTCTTTGCTTAAATATATATAAAATTCAACATTATGTGTTTTTCTTTGGTGCACTTGCAGCGTAGTGGTTCATATTCCGAGAAGAGGCTGAAGGCTACATTAGCGTCGTAAAATTTTATCCTTGAAAAATAAAGCAGCAGCAAATTATATTGGTGCTTCTTGGAAAACAAAGATTCAGCAAAAAGTGTTATCAGGAGTCACTGTTAAGAGCTATGAAATAAATTAGCCGCTAAAATTGTTTGAGCTGTCAGTGTGTTATGAAGTTTATTGTTCAGAATCTGAAAGATTATTAGTATTTCTTTTTTCCTTTTTTGTTATTGAACATGCATTTTAAACATTTGTACTTTTGCTTAAAAATGATAAAGCCAATAGATAATTCGTCCTGTGCAGGCAGTGGTAATAAAGCTCTAGCAGAAATCGTTCGCCTGTTCTGGTCATGTCCTTCGTGTCCTGAAGTCGGGGATCTCCAGACGGTGTGATTGATACAAATGTCTATTTCTGAACATTTTCTTCATTGGCTTGACATGGGTCAGAGGTCACGAGTTTCATTTTGTACAGGTGAGAGTAAAGGGCAGCCATCAGACTAAAATTTCAAATTGGAGATACAAGCGCCGTGTGGGTATCAGTGGCATCCGACCCGTGTGCATTGCAGTGACTCACCGTCGTCTTCCATCGCCTCGTCCCGCCGCACTTTGTCTCTATATATATGATGGCACTGAAAGGTCGAACTTTTCCAGACTGTAGCGGCTGGCTGACTGCTAAAGTGTAATCAAGCATGCCAGACCATTTCCCCAAACTCACTCTTAGAACAAGCCACCCCCCCAAACTCACACACACAAACAAACATGTCCAGCTAGGGCTATTTTCTGTTGATGACCCTTTGTCATTTGCTGCACATCTATTCTCCTTCAGTAGTGTTGATGGACTTAACCAAAATTTCACCTAAACTACCTAAACACAAAATCAGCATTAGAAGAAGAGAGACAAAGATAGATAGACAAGCAAAATAATATTTAGAATGTTTCCTATCCACTCAGGGATGAAAGTAGTTTTAAATTCTTGGGGGTACTATGACAAAAAAAAATGTGAGGAAGTGAGAAAGGAAACAATCACCACACCAATATTCACCAACACCTGCCAACTCTTAGCTTCAGTGGAAAAACTCACTATCCCCTGAAACGGCCCCCCACCCCGACTGTCTGTTAGCACTAGGAATCCATCTTCATCCATTTAACAGCACGTTTTATTCATTCCAACCTCAGATAATAACCACCTACCTCTCCTCTCCAGTTCCATCCCGTCTCCTTTGAAAAACCCAGAAGAGTCATCTCTTTGTCCATTATTGTCAATAAACCTGTCAAACTTTTCTCTTGTCTCGGTAATAGTTGATCGCACTAGAGTCTTATTTTTAACCAACATCACAGAACTCCTTCCAACCCGTACTGGATTCAGCTAATGTATGTAAAATGTATCCCATTTTCTTCTTCTTCACACTCAGACTCTAGTTTCTGATGTTGATCTGTCACATAAAATGACATTGTCATAAATTGGTTTGACAAAATGGTGATAAAGCTCTTGAAAGGTACTGTACCAGAATTACAAATGTTACTGTTGGGTACGACTAACTGAGATCATTTTATTTAGACTGTTTCCCACCTTATAGCTGACTTAAGGTCATAGTTGTTTGCATGAAACACAGTTTTGAGAGAATAAAGCTAGACTTTTGCTGGATCTTTCTTTTGCCTCTGAATCCCAATATTTGTGTTGCCATGTTGAAAGGCTGCTTAGCCTGTGTGGAACGCTAATGGTTAGAGAATATTGCAAGCTCTCACAAATTCTCATAGCAACTGGTTGCTTTTACTCTCTCATTATGTGGTTTTGTGAGAATGGATGAGCAGCGGGATAGATGTGACAAGTGAGTGATAAGGGAAGCAAAGAAAATGGAAGAGGGAACTAATTGCCTCAAATTTTGATCTCATTACAAACCCAGTAAGAGGGAGAAGAGGAAAAAGAACGAGGAGGGAACTGGGTGGATAATAGGCTGAAGAGCTCTGCTTAGATAGTCATCGCATCAGTGAAAAGAGGCTGAGATTAAAAGATCTAAATGAGAAAAATGACAATAAATGTGATTTCAATGAGAAAAATGGAGGAGTGATGTAAACCTGAGTGATGCATGGTGAGAATAAAACCATCATGCAGACAGAAGGGGAATATCAAATCGAGGACTAAAGAAAAAAAAAGATACAGTCCATCATCCACAATAGTTTCACTGTGAAAAGAGGAAGGACGAACTTTAAGCAGGATTTATCATTGGTGTCTAGTCGCTGGAATAAAGCTTGTGGTATAGATCATTATGGAGGACACACTGAATTACACACGCCTGAACCGTGTGGGGTCATCTTACCTTCGTTTTCCCTTCAGTTCCCAACGTCCAACCCTAAAACTGAGCAGACAGGCTGACAACCCAAAAGGTCACGATCAAAACACCAAAAGGGAATCAGCAGCCTGGTGGTGATGATGTACAACCCAGTTCACAAAGCAAGAATTTTCACTTATTTATGAAAAGAAATTCCCCAAATAAATTACAGATGGTATTTTACTTTAAAATACCAGCTAACTCAGTTATTCTTCTGTTGTCAAATGATGTTAGACAATATATCAATCAAGTTTATTTGTACAGCACATTTCACATTTCATAAACATAAAAAGCATCATAAGCACATTATATAGTCAACAGTTGAGAAAACCAGTAACAAAAATTACATTTTGTCAAGCGCCAACGTTAAAATATGTTGCTCAGTGTTCCAGTTATGTCGGGTTAAAGGTGACTCTAAAGGGTTTTGGCCTCCATATAAAGGAGCTCAGTGTTTCAGCTGTTTGACAGTTTTCTGGAGGCTTGCTCCAGATTCGAAGTTACATCATAATGCTGCTTCGTGTTTAATGAAAAGTCTGTTATAATAAGACTGTTGGGCCTGAGACAGGAGAGACTTATGTGATCATGGATCATTTTGTTCACCCACTAATTGTAATTTAGCATCATTTAGGCACAAAATTATTTTCTTTATGAATCGTCTTCATGGTGATTTGAGTTCTTTATTTTGAGGCTTTTCTTTGTTTAGTTCTGTTTCTTGACAGTCTCCCCTGTTGGTTGTGCACAGCTCTTTTGTCTAGTGACAAGAGGCAAAAGATGATGTCTAGTGTCTAGTGACATCTACCCATCACTACTAGACTAGTGAACTAAAGTAAACTTTAGTTTATTTCAAACATACCCATCACTAATAGACTAGTGATGGGTAGATAAGGCATCTTGTATCGTTTTCGACATATAGCAAAACTGTGTCGATTCTGTGTCGACACTGTGTCACTCAATACTGACACCTGCTGGACATTAAAAATTCCTAAAGGCATCGTAGTGATTTGATGACCTAGTCTATACAATAAGATTTAAGTCTTATTATATACTGTATTATGTCATATCTTAAGTTCAATTTGTCCAAAAAGTATATTTTTTTTTACCGGGGCTCCTTGTGTATTTAAGCCGACCTATTGTCTCTGTCTTAGACGGGTCCTCGTCAATTTTACGTTCATTGTCTGTCTTGTCCTCCCAGGTAAAAAAAAGTATACTTTAGTATACTTCAACGTTATAACATGGTATAAAGTTTTTAAAAAAGTTGATTTCACTTAATATTACCCCTTTAAGAACAACTTAAACACTTGTGAAAAGTCAAAGATCCACAAAGTTGGCTCACTTTTAGTAATTTCCATTCAATTTAGCATGAATTATTTTCTGAATTTAGTCCTGTTTTGGGATCACTGTCTACTTGCACAACCCCAATTTTACAATAAACTATTTTTTATTAAATCAATCTTTTAAAAAATACTGTACATTTGTAGTAAGATGTTATTTAGAATCACAGACAGTGGGAGTTGTTAGAAAAGAACAAAACCCCAGATGACATCACAGTTTTAATTAAAATGAAGAAACAAACGGCTGAGGCAGAGTTCAGTGTGTAAGGGAGAACACAGCAGACTGTATCAACACGAGAAGAACCTTTGAGACAAGCAACAAGATTGGAGAAACAGATTCACGGTTAGTGATGAGCTCCAGGGGTTAAAAAGGCAGGAGTTATGTGGAATAAGAGTGTTAAAGATAAAGATGATGTCTAGACAGCAGAGAATACGTCTCACTGTGGGAGCATTTCTGATTGTGATCACTGCGGTGAGGTTACAGGTCTAATTAACGGAGAGACACAACAATCATGCACCATAACTGTGAAAACACTTTAGACAAAATTAGCAAGGATCAAACATGTTGTGCCTGGTTTTAAAATCTGCCTTATTTTAGGTCATATGTGGTGATGACCTCAGCCACACGTAAAGAGAAAGCCGGAATGTCCGAAGTCAGACCAATTTTCTGTGGAGTTCAAATTTGGCCTTCCAGCAAACAAAGCGGATGCTTGTTTTTGGTCATTTGCTCAGGGAGGAGCTGAGGGATCTTTTCAGATTGTCTGTTTCATGACATGTTGTCACAACATGGTGACAGTTCTAGTGGAAAAGACATTTTTGTAAAAGTTGCATACAGCAGCTTTAAGGTTACATAGGGATCACAGACGTAAAGCATTACTTTATACAGGTGAGCAACCAGTCAGAGAGGAAGCATCAGCAACAAGGCAGAACGGAAATCTATACTTTAAGTATGTTTTAGTTCATTTTCGAAATGCCTGGTATAGTTCCATTTAGCCATCAATTACACTTTTTATTATTATTATTATTATTATTATTATTATTATTATTATTATTATTATTATTATTATTATTTCAGTGAACAAATATGTTTCCTCCATTTCAATTTGTGTTATTTAGTTAGTTTTAGCTAACTAATAGCCTTGGTGTCTGGTGTGTTTAGGGTTGGCTCCCAGCCACTGAGGGTCTGTCAATATGACCGTATGGTTTTAGTTAGAAAAGGTTAAGCACAGTACAAGTGCTGCTGGCGTTGTGCGAAAACGAGCCGACATGTCGGCAGGTGCACAAAACAATACGGAAGTGTTTGATGTAACACGAGACGGCAGAGGGACGACAGATATTGCTCAACACGACCCAGTTCCATTTAATGCTGTCAGACCAGCCCTGCAGAGGTTCCTCAGGATTAATGCCGCTTTACATTCAGACCGCCTTCTCCTTACGTCCTAAACTGATTATGAATGAAGGAGACAGACTCCAGGGCAGATGGGAGAAAGAGAGAGAGGGAGAGAGAGACAGAGAGAGAGAGAGAGAGCAAGGCGTGATTCAATATACCCATTTGCTGATGATGTAATATGATGTCGGTGAAGATGAGGGAATAAAACTTGCTCAATCTCAGCACATTCCATATTCTCTCATTTCATCATTTTACTCTCAGTACCCAGCAATCCGCTTTTCAGTTTAAAGCCACTGTCTTTTTTTCTTGTTCCTGTCTTCCTGTTTCATTTCTTGCGTAGAGATCCAGTCAGTTGACTATTAGGAAATCAAGTGAAATTTCTGTTTTTTTGACGTCTTTCTACGTTTATTTTCAGATGAAGTCTTTGAGTCGGGGCAGACTGATCTACAGTAGCTTTCAAAGTATTGATTGGCCTTGAAGTTCTCTACATGTGGCCCCATGGCAACAGCAAACTTCTGTTTTATTGGAATTTTTATGTAATAGATAACAGCAATTATGAAGTGAAAGTAGTAGAAATATCCATGATTTTTTTTTAAAAACTGAAATGTGAAAAAAATGTGGTGTGTATATTATTATTATTATTATTATTATTATTATTATTATTATTATTATTATTATTATTATTATTATTATTATTATGGTTCTGCTGGTTAGCTGAATGAAGTTTCTACAAGGCCTGTAAACCTGGCAAATTCTGAAAAATTCCAGCAACATGGGTGGAGCCAGAAGACAGCTGAGCAGGTCAGTGAGGTGTGATTGGGTGAAAAGGAGCCCTGTTGTCAGCTTATCCACTTTATGACTATCAATGTTTCAGACTTCTCTAGACCTGACTTTTTTTCAAAACAACTAGTAATAAATCTAGTGACTCTTTTTCTGTGTTGTTGGAGACTTTTATAGTGATAGCCTGTCTGTCCTGATCGAGCAGCTAATGGCCATTAGCCGCCATTATCTTCTCCCACTTCCTCAGCCCTTTGTTTGTTCAACACCAAACCTTCACCAATAGTCAGAGCAGAGGAGACCTGTTCCACTCTGTGTCCACATTGCAAATAAATCACATTTGTAAATCATCAATACTTGCCAGTTGCCATGGCAACATTCACTAAATCAAGTCATACCAAGCCTATTGCAACCCACAGGAAATTTTAGCCACCTAAGAACAGTTTGAGTGTGTGTAGAGTGAGAGTTATTGGTCTCTCACACTAATAAGGACTTAAGTGATTTTATATCCATATATTCTGATAGTTCTGATGATTCATTGTGATGCCAGGTAGGAGGAAAAAAATTGGTTTATGCCAAATCCTAAAAAATAGTGATCAGTTAACTATTGTTAGGCCAGAAAGTGAAAGATTTGCAATTACTTTCCAATTCAAGGCATCATGATTGATTTAATGAGATGGATAACCATGTTAAATCTCAGGAACATCTTTTGTCGTGTATATTTTAAGAGACTTTTGTGTTGCTTGCTAATTTCCAAGTCCCACTTAGATAAGTCACTTTGCCTTCCACTTAACACAGCTTTCCTCAGAACTGACTGAACACAAGAGAACAAGTATAGGAAAAAAGCTTCCTGTTGGATTTTGGTGGAATCCAGATTCCAGTTTTTTCTACATGAATCTGGAGCCACCAGCTCTCAGGTCTCTGAGCCAATAAATAATATTCTGCTCTCTGTCGTCCTCCGGTCTAGTTCTGACTCAGTCCTGGAGCCTGGAGGAGGATGAAGCTTTGCTTTATTTATTTAGGGTTAGAGCATGAAAAGAAAAAACCTATTTCATATTGACAAATTATCACCCACCTAAAATAAGATCCTGTTGTTTGCCTTTTGGGTACGAATGTTAAAATAAATACAATGCAGAGACAATCATCTGGTGTCTTACTGGGGCGACAAAGAAGAAGAAAAGAATGGAGATGGTTTGCTGGTCATCAGAGATGATGGGGTCAGGATGTGATCCACCTGTGATCCACCTTCATTAACCACCTGCCAGTTACTTCATTATCGTCCCATAGAAATGACATTGTAACACAGAAAATAATAAACTTGCAAGTGTAGCAGAGGAACAGAAAACTAATAATTCTGCCAGTGATCACAAACTAGCAGCTGATTCTGTGTATCTGAAACATCACTTGAATGAAGTGGGGAGTTTAAAACAGCAGTAATGCAAAGTTTAATCAGCGGCATCATTCAAACCTTGATTAAAGAAGGTGACAAAGAGGCGGCCAAGGACTGGAGCTAGAAAATGCTCTACATGCCTCAGTTGTCAGTTGGCCTCGACACTTTTTTAGGAGAATAGTTGATTAAAAGTGGACTAAATCTAAAACAGATTCAGAATAATAATACAAGGACCAAGTGACTGGATGAAATGTCAGCGCTCTGAGACTGCCCCCCAATTAGTTAGATAATTGATAGCCAAATGAAACAGAAAGCAATTTGAGTCACAGTTGCATCGATTGGGTGGCAGTGCTGCATCCATCGTGGGTCAGCCGCTTCACTTATGCAGCGGAATCTTTCAACATGTCCATAAAATCCATGGCTGCAAAGATGAGAGCCTGACTTTCCTACAGCGTAGTCTTTCTACACCAATGAAACAAAAATCAGGATTTCAATAATATCCATATATCAGTTTTTTTTACATCTTTGCTGTTTTTGTACCTTCCATAAACTCTTAAGCAGCTGTATTTTTCCCCATAGATCTGAGGAGTCAGAAGCACTACAGAAGGGTCTCTGGCGTGAAGGCAGACATGCAGCCATCACTTCACCGTTGTGTAAAATTAACCTAAAGGAAAAAAGATCATATGGTCCTTTCCTTTACAGCTAGTTGGCATTTGACCTGCTGAGAAGTGATGACAGTCGGTACGGGACACCGTTTCTCTTTAAGGTTGAAATTACCTGCCAGATCAAGCTATCAATCGTCTATACTTGTTTGTCCTTGATGGGAAGTGGAGGGGCTGGTGCCAATCTATTGGTCAATGGGAGGACAGGCAACAGAAAGAAACAACCATGCAAGCACACACTCTGACCTACAAGGGCAAATTAGATCAACCAACAAACATTACAGTCACACATTTTCATAGTGGGAGGACAAGCATTTTCCTCTTTTAATCTAATATCCTTAAGATAAAGTCATCATAACCAGTCGTATAATTTCCCAAATTTTTATCTCTCATTGCAGCAATGAGAGATAAAATCTCCAATCTTTTGGTGATTAAGTTGCCCATTAATCACCTAAAGATTAATGGGCAACTTCAAGCCTAAACAGCCAGACTGAGTAAGCATAGCATGACTCACAGATGCAGCTAACAGGCACATGATAACTCTGAAGGAGTCATCAGTAGAAAGAGTGGCAAGAATATTGAAATTCTTAAGAGAAGGTCGCATAAAGTTCTAAAAGTAGTGCATGGGGAAGACGTGTGGTGGGAAACGGTCTGGTCACATTATACCAACTTTAAATGTTTTAGTCAACATGCTAAACATTGTCTGTTGGGATAAAACTTATACGTCACATCACACACACACACACACACACACACACACACACACACACACACACACCTTAAATCTACCCTTAAATCCACCTTAATTGTTTGGATAATTAAGAATTATCATGGTGTGTGGAAGCTCTTCTTTAGTAGGGACAGGAACCCTGGTCATAGTGAACGACAGGAGGGTCAGAGTTAAACTCTGGAATCCTGGAAGAAAAAATGACCTGAAGAAAAAGGAAAAGACATGAGAACAGTCTGAGGTTCACCGTTCACCAACGACCATAAAAGCCATTGGTGAAAAAAGAGTTTTGATCACAGCACATTAATGTGTTATAATGGTCCACGCAAAAGTCCAGACATAAATACATTTTAGACGATGTGGCGAGACACAAAAATTGCTGTTCAAATGGCTTTCTTTCAATCTGAGCTTTTTAGAAACTGGAACATGGGACTGAACACAAACACCAGATTACTGAGGGTAAAGAACAGAAGAAAAAAGATTGGAATGAGAGCTACAAATGGATGGGTTGATGGTTGGCTGAATTTTTAGAAGGTTAGTAGTTTTATGATGTCTCTATAGGTAAATGTATATTTAATAATTGCCCAAACATGGGGCAAGAAAGTATATTTGTTTGTGCATATTTGACAGAGATCGAGTAAAAGCCAGATTAACACAGGTGCAACTAAAAAGAGAGAATGCTGAACCACCAATAAACACACACACACACACACACACACACACACACACACACACACACACACACACACACACACACACACACACACACATGCCCTTGCATTCCTACTGCTGCTCCCATTACAAACACAGACAATTGGTCTATAGTATGAATTCTTACCCAGATGTTCATCCTATTCTACTACCTAAACCATTAACCATAATCAGGACCCCAGAGATGAAGCTGTACCTCATCAGGACCAGACATTAGTCTCCAATAATGACCTCTGCTCCCAACAAGGTCACTAGTTAGACAGCAAAAATCTTAATTAAGTTCCACAGAGAGCAAGGAAAAGGATGACTTCCTTTAGATGATCAAACTAAAGTTTTACAAACACTTATTTTACAGTGGGGTAATAACATTATAACATAATGTAAAGCTTTAAAAAAAGGTACATTTTACATAATACTGCCACTTTAACACAGTCAGGCCCAGATTCAGTTGTCATGAATAGTTTAATTAGAGTAAATCTGTCTACCTAAAGAAAATAGCAACTGATTTTCACTTGGTGAGACGCAGCCTGAACAAGTACTGGGCGACAGTGGAGAGAAAACTGTCTTTAGCAGGATGTGGAAACATAAGTACTGAGAACTAAGTGGAAAGAGAAAGTGGGAAAATCCCTGCTTACACTGATATATGAGAATCTGATTTTGTAACAGAAAAAGATGAGAAAAAATGGAAAAAGACTTTCCTTTAAAAACAGGCAAAAAAATATAGGAAGTCTGTATTTGACTCCAACACACACAATCATTCTCTGAGCCACATGCTCAGTGGTGCGCCCCTCTTTGATACAGTTGTTGTTGTAGCATGAATTATTAACCAATCGTCCTGGTTATGAGGACCGTGTGAAGCAGCTTGTGTTGAGCTTATTGTCTGCCTCATGTTTCTGCTTCAAAGCTGCTCAGAAATTTAGTAACGAGATCACATGGCCTCCCTCAGCTGGGTAAGATCCTCTCCCATTCATCTGAAAAACCTGGTTTTTCTGCACAATATATGTGTTTCAGGTCAGAAATTGTTATATCCTGCAGTAGATGAAAAGAAGTAACACTATGAAAGCAATGAAGAGAAAATGTGGGTGTGATACTTTTAATTTACATAGCAAGGCAGCTTCAGCAGAGACTAAAATCATGCAATTTATTTATTTTCTCTATAAAAGTAAAATGCAGCCAAGTATCTCTCTAAATGTTGTTTCTGGTTGTCCGTTAGGTAAATTGTGCATTCAGAAAGCTTATTTTCTAAGAAAAATTACTGGCATTTACATAAAGGTTCCTAACTTTGACCTATTTGGAACACCAAATTCAAAATTGTCAAAAAACCAAGCAGTGTGCTAATCAATCAATCAATCAGTCAGGTTTATTTTTAAAACACAACATATTTCAGCAATAATGCAGTTATTTTTACATCATAAAACAGAAAATTAAAGTAATAAATTCAACATAAAGTCACCAATTTGAGAAAACCAGTAATAAACATCACATTTCATCAAAATTCCCACTACACAAATATTGATGATGTGTCAGTGTTTAATTTACTATGATTCAAAAACAAATTTCTAACATACTGAATAAAAGAAAATGGTGATGCCAACTTAATTGTATTGTTTCAATTGGTAACAAGTGGTTCAATTAGGTTTTTCCAACTTCATTTATTAATAGAGCCAGCTTAATTCATTAAGTTGGTTTAACTTGAAAGTTTGAGTCAGTCTTGCCCAAATCATTTTGTTTACTTCAAATAAAAATGTAAAAAATAAAGTATCTTTTTTAAAAAACTTTTTTTGGCTCTAAAAAGTAAGTTGTCATCACTTAACCAAAATAATTGATTCTTTGTACTACAGCCCCAATACACATCTTTGAGTGCACGTGGGCTTTTAGCCTTGATTTAAAGGAACTGGGTGTTTCAGTTGTTTTGCAGGTTTGTTCCAGATTTGTGTTGCTTGTAAACGTCCAGCACACTTGGAACGACGACGTTGTCCTCTGTCCTGGTGAAGTCCAACACTCTGCTAATGCAAAATCCTCTCCTGGCTTCATTTCTGGCTTCTGCTTCCTTCAAAGTAGCTGTCCACTCACTTTGACTTTCAGGATCACTGGAAGACGTGCTTCAAAGGTTCCAACTTTATTCTGGGAAAAAAATGTCCAACTTAAAAAAAAAGCTAAATTCAACTCAATATTTGAAGAATAAAGTCGTGAGAAAGAGATGAGAAACGTTTCTTAAACCTGCAGCCTTGTGATGGCTTTCCAGCAGCCGTCCCCGATTGACCTGCTGAAATAAAAGTTGGGGTTGGTTTATAATGTGTACAGCTCTGCACAAACCAGCACAACGCCACTGCATAAGTACACAATGTTTTCCGTCAAAAATTAATAAAGTACACTAGATTTGCTGCAGCCTGTTTTACTTTTCATGTTTGAAATGCAGTTTGCATTTTCCACATCCATTGGTTTCCTCTCCCTGCGACTATGGAGCTGCAGATCAATCCATCATTTATTTATGACACAAAATAGGTACAAACTGTACAAAAACAGATGTTTACCAGGCTTCTCTACATGAGTTAACTTGTATCATTTATCAAGGCAAGAACTTTCATTTTGAAGATAAAATTAGACAAATGCCTTATTTTTTATCTTTATCTTGGTGGCTGTTGTCTTGACGAACAAAGGTTTAGGCTGCAAGAGATACAAGGGATTCCTTAGGTAGAAGAATTTGTTGAAAAAAACACACAATAAGATTAGTTCAATCTGGAAAAACTGCTGATAAAAAGTATTTACTCCTTTGAATGTTTTACTCTTATGATTATGGATGAACCAATCCACTTTTTTCACTTCTGATACCAATATCTGAGGTTTAGTATCAGTCGATAACAATCCAATACAGAAAAAAATGCGTTGAATTGACTTAAAACGTTTCTTTTATAAAAAAAAAAAAAAACATAGACATACACGCACTGATTTAAAAAATGTATTAGATATTTTTGCCCTTATGGATTGGGCACAATGTCAACGATACCCGACCTAGAATTTCTTTCAATATCAGGACAAATACAGATATTATCATTGGATTAGTGCATCTGCACTTATTTTGCTTGCAAATCAGTTATAATCGACAAAATTTGGCTTTTTTGACCACAAACATGGAGCAAAATCACTCCTCAGCATCAAAACTAAAAATACATTTCTACAAAAATAACTCAATTAAATATATAAAATACGAAGGTGATTTAATAAATATTTACCACCTTTAAAGTATCTGACCTAACTCAACAGAGATCCAACCAACTGGAGCTAACAATTTCACCATGAGTGGAAAGGAGTGCAATGAGTGTCTGAAGTGATTGAAGAGACCTGATTCTGGAAAACTAAAGAACTTTACAAGAAAATCAAAGAAAAGGTTATTGGACTGCATCAGTCAGGGCATGGAGCCAAAAATCTCTCCAAGGCTTGAACATCCTGTGGACTTCAATTAAATCATCATCAAGAAATGGAATGAATGTGGCGTGTGTGTAAATATCAAGGCAACACAAGAGTTAGCCAAAAGACACACAGGAGACTCTATGGTCAAGAGGAAGAAAGGGCTTTGATTTGATGAGGTCAGAATTGAGCTTTTTTATTTTTGGGGTGTGCTTTGGTGGTGCAGGGGCTCAGCACAACCTACATATGGAGGCCTTAGTCCTCAACGCAGCTGTTGCAGGTTCAATTCCCAGCCTTGGCGACCTTTGCTACATGTTATCCCCCTTCTCTCATTACTTGCCTTCCTGTCAATTAACTATCAAATAAAGGCCACCAGAGCCAAAAAAGAATTGAACTTTTTGGCCACCAGACAAAGACAATATGGTTTCTGATCAGTTTCTACCAAACAGTCAGTTCTTGATTGCTTAAACATTCCTCCATGTTGACTGTTTCCCTCTCGGTTCGTAAGGCTCACGTTGTCTCTTCTATCAGAGCATTTTGGCAGACGTGATGAAGAAATAAGGTGTGTATATGAAAGTGTTTACTCTTTCTGAACTGACAGCATTAAAAAACACCGCTGTTGCTTTTCTCCTCTACGCTGCTCTCTGTTCTCTCCGGATTCTCATCTCCTCAGCCTGCCAGACTTTTCATGCATAACAATGAGTGTCAACTTCTCCGTTTCCACCACTTACCCCCTAATTCTAGTTTTTTTCTTCTTCTGCTTCGTCTTCTTTGCTCATTCACCAAATCCCCACAATGCAGCGGCATTTAAATGTTGGCTGCAAGTTGCAGCAGCATGAGAGGGAGTGTCTGCAAAACACAAAGGGTGAATGATTATAAGTTTGTGTAAAAGAGGTGTATGTGTGTGTGTGCCAAAAGAGATAGGATGAAGTGGAGGAGGCAGACTCAAACCAAACTCAGTCCTCCTTCGCTAGCTTGTTAATCTCTCTAGACTTGACATTTTCAAACCTCCGCTCTCGAACTCCTCCTCATCCTCCCATTCCCCGACCCGACAATCCTCCCCTCCTCTCCGTCTCCCAGTTAGGCCTTTGTAAAGCCAGAGTTGCAGCCGAATAAAACCCAAATTCTCCTTGCTTTAAAATCCCCTCTGAAACAGTGGGATGCTAAAGTCCCTGCAGTAAAATTCATCTCCAACAACTTTAGTTTCATGTTGAGCCTATAATATTGTAATAGAGCAAAAATGTGGTCAGTAACATGTAGGTAATTTTTGGTTGGCAGCACGGTTGCCCCTGGGAATCGCATTCATATTTCAGATTGTGCAGGACGAATTGAGCCATTTAAGTATCTAAGCAGAAGGTATGTATGTGGAGGACGAAGGACTTTAAAGGACTTTTTCATGTGTTCTCCAGCCACACTGCCATTTTATAGCCCAATCAACTATGTTACCAGTTGTTATAAAAAATGTTGCATATATAAAACATGACTTTAAAAAAATGTACTTTGTAATTTAATTGGCTGAAGTTGGGCTTCTGTCTCTTTAAGAAACTCCCGCTATCTCTGAAACTCTGCCTTTAGGAAGTCATCACAACATGGCTCCTCTATTAACCTTTAACAATGTTTTTACCAGAGTCACTGAGAAGTAGCTCAGCAAATGTCCAACAGGTGTTTGCTAATTGCTGCTGGCTAGTCTGAAGGAGCGGAGTGGGGAAGCCACAGGGAAGAGCCGGAAGCTGGAAAACTGCAACTCCAAGGAGGCAGTACTGGTCAACCCAGACGTTCAGCACAGATGAAGGTTGAAAAGAATGAAGGCAACAATCCAGGTTTGATTTTGATGAAGGAATAAAATTACAACATTATGTAAATCTTATTTTACATGATACTGTAATAACTTTCAGCCCTTTTCATGTTCAGTTCACTTTATTCCACAAATAAAAAAAAATCTATTGACCTTCACATAGTTGGTGTTACCTGCATACATTTAAATTCACTATAAACACTAAATCAGACTCTTATATTTTTGTTTATAAGGAGGGCCAGGACTTTAAAGTGTCAATTTTGATTAAATAATTAATAACACAGATTTCAACATGTTCAAAATTTTTATACAATTATGAAACTTTTTTTTTTTTTACATTTTGTTCCAGCAGGAACTTTTGTGTCCACACATTTCTGATGCAAAGGTAAATTTAACGTATGAGAGAAAGATCTGAAAAAGCAGTGATGGATGACAAAGCTGTGTCTCTTCTCTCACTGGAGGTTAATTTATGCTTGAAAAACAATCTGATGAGACACTGGAAAAGACTATTGTTGCGATCAAGTTGTGCTAAAAGGAGTTAGCCCATCAGTGAAACTATTCAAGCCTAAGAAAGGAAATACCACTTTTAAAAAATGGACAACTGCAATCACTCTCACTACCAATAGAGGCAGCATGTTCATTAAATGTGATTTTACATCTTTCCCTTTATTAACAAAAAAGTTATTTTTGACAGAGGGTAGCTTCTTTCAACACACAAAACTGTTTAAGAACATAAAAATATTTTCTTAAAATAATATTTTACAGAAGTTTTCTTTTGATTTTGACATGATTATAATTTGCTTTGGTGTTTTTCTTTGAATATATCAGGACTATAATTTGCTTTAAAAGGTTGTCATGTAATGTTTTCTGCTTCTTAGCGGATTTATTTATATTTACATGACAGACTTGTGATTGGCTCGCACTTAAAAGAAAACAAACAAAAAAAAATCATGAAGCCTTACACAATAGCGGTGCATTAGAATTCACTCAGAATAGATTTTCATGCAACATGCAAAAGAAAAGCATCCAGCGTGGAAGCGAAACCAAGGCAACTTCATTTATATGGCGCCATTCACACACAAGACAATCCAGAGTGCTGCACATGAAAAACATGTTAACAAAAACCTTCAGGCTTTGAATAGGTTTGAATAATAATAATAAAAGAAGTTAAAATGGAAATTGAATCCTCAGTCTCGTCTCAAACACTCAGCAGTGACAAAGCAAACGGGTTATTAGTGGTAAATAACGTTCTCGGTTTCCAGCTCAGGTTTTCAGTTGGTTCCAGAGCAGAGCGGCGTAGAAACTCCTGCTGCTGGAAACTCTTAGATGTAGGTGTTATGCTGAACTTTAAAACTCATTTTGTATGTATATTATGAGTTAAAGACAGACTTTATGAACCTGAGCAGCTCTTACACGTATGACTTTGTTTGGGATAATGAAGAATTTTTCATGTACTTGTGTAGAGGACAGTATTGGTTATCTGAAGCCAATACGAATACAAATATTGGTATGCAGATATGTGTGTGTGTGAACTTTGTGCAGAACTCATCCCTCACAAAATGAATTTTCAAGTCGTCTGTGGAGGAAAAGCATGACGGGGTTTTGGTGTGAGAGGAATTTAAAGCGTTGCTGATCAGAATCCCGCTGTAGATTCAATCAGCTTAAAGCTGGGATATGTTAGCAGAAGAGGCAAGTCAGGCTGAATTCATTTCAAATGGTGTGTCTGTGTGTTTCGGCGTGTGTGTGTGTGTGTGTGTGTGTGTGTGTGTGTGTGTGTGTGTGTGTGTGTGTGTGTGTGTGTGAGCGTCATCCTCAGCATGCTAACACCTGCTTATATAATAAGTGTAATAATGGCCGTGCATATAGAGCAGAGACTGGTGGAGTATACAATATAACCTGATTGCAGTTTTGAGCTGTGATCTTCACAGTGTACACACCGGTCAGAAGTGTGGTCAGCAGATATTACAGTCACTTTCTCAGTTTTAGGATTAATTTTATGTATATGTATATATAC
Source organism: Micropoecilia bifurca (assembly GCA_903067075.1). NCBI lineage: Eukaryota > Metazoa > Chordata > Actinopteri > Cyprinodontiformes > Poeciliidae > Micropoecilia > Micropoecilia bifurca. The sequence goes on along the minus strand of CAEGAF010029945.1, from coordinate 12,582 downwards.
ATATATCAAATACAGCAGAAGTCCTTATGGACTAGTTCAATATGTCTCTCCTTCTAAAAACCTTTTACAAAAGAACTATCTTAATGATTACAGCTACATTCAATAAATTAGAACAGCATTAAAAATTATGTTTATTTTAGGAACATTAATCCCAAGTGAAACAGATTTTATAAACCAATTCCACACAGATGGACATCTAGAAGCTTTTCTGCTAGTGATATGATGCCTTTTCCACTCCCAGCAAATGAAAATAAAATAATAAAATTACATTGTTACATCTGATGTTTAAAAACTAAATATGGGCCTAATGAAAGGGGTAGTATTATATACATTCCAAACACATAGAGCCATTTATAGCACGATCAAATAATTATGTCACCTTCAGTTGTTCTAAAGAGTTTGTTTGGTTTGACACAGAGCAGCATGAAAGAACCTCAGCAGCTAAAGTGGAACCAATGCTGCAATTTTGGTCCAAACTGTACCGATTCTACTGGACTATCAGCTGTGAAAACACCCTGTTATGCATTACCCCACACAGTCAACATTTAAATTAATTATAAGAACCTAAAAATGGCTGATTGGAAAGTAAACCAAATGTGTGTGAGGTTTTAACTCCGATTCAATCTCCTACCAAAAATGAAGGGAAACACAAATTTCTACTCTATAATCAGAAGTAAACCCAGTTAGTTGACAAAAAAAAGATTCTAAAAATCTGGTGCGAAAGCAGAACATCTTAAAGAAGAATTTGCATACAAGGATGTCACACTGGTTATTCCGATTGAGAGTCTGCATGCGTCCGCCTGTCTCACTCCACGCCTGGTTTTTATCTCCAGCAGCTGGATGCCAGCTGCCAGTCATTCAGATAACCAGCCTGTCTACAAACACTCACACTACCTCCCAGGGCCAATCTCAGTGTGTGAGGGGTTGTGTGTGTTTGAGAGAGACAGAGAGAGAGAGAGAGAGAGAGAGAGAGAGAGAGAGATGGAGAAAAGCCAGTTGTTTTCCATCCAGCACAAGTCAGTGGCCCTCACCCCCAGCCATCCATCACTTGACAGATAAAGATAGTGATCTGGCCAAACATATAAAGAGACAGTCAGAGTCAAGGGCTACTAACTGCTTGGATAGAGAGAGGCTGAGAAAGAGAGGCAGAGATTGGGGGAAAGGCACAAAGCCAAACACTGGCTAAAGTTTCTCACTGGAGGAAAACAATGAAAGAGGCGACTGAGTGAAGCTAAACTGTTTATACTGTCATCCCTGAATTTACAGTCAGATATTCCTTCCCACAAACAACTTTTTCACTGTAAGGAAGTCAAATGCTAAGATTCTCATTGAAACCAAGCAGTGAATAAATTCTCAGTTGGTCGTCATTTTCCAGCTGGTGTTTGCAGAGAAACAGGATGGTGAGTACAGGCTACACGTTTCCTTGGTTAGATTAATCTCTAAGATTTAGCTAACTGTGTGTGAGATATTATAGCTGGCCAGTAGGAAAACATTTACATTTCTAAAATCCAGTTTGTGGGTTAAAGAATAAAAAAATATTTTCATGAATAAAAATGTAACATTAACCCAGAAAGAGACTGCTTCTACATGTGTTTACATTATAAATGTGTGCAATTTTTTTGCTGTTATTCTACTCATGTCAAAAAAATACAATTTAGGATTAATGACATTTCCACTAAATAAGAAATGACTGGTCACTTGATAAGTCATTAAAAGTGATTGGCACCATCAGGGATCAGGAGGCGTCTGCGTCGTTTTCTCCAGTAGTAACATTCAAGTGTTGATCAGGTGATTCGTGATGTGAAAAACATGTTTCCATTGTAGTGTTGCTAAATATGTCTTAGCAAACATGTTTTTTTCCCCCAAGATTGGTATGTTTCCATTAAACAAATTTATCTTTGAAATTTCAGTTTGCTCAGTTTTATGATTATTGGAAATGCACCTAATATCTTCAGATGTTGGATACATGAAGAATTCATGTATCCAACAATAGTTAAGAAATATAAATAACATTTTAAACCTCAATTCACCTCAACACCAGTTCATATCTCCATTTTTTCAACACATGAAATGCTGGTAAATGGTCATACAATGGTCAAATCCCACTTTAACTGAAATGCCCAATATTTACTAAAAAACCCTTTATGAAACCTCTCTTCTTTATATTCTTTTTTCATTTTAAATCTCAGAGATTTAAAAGAGGATATTACATCATAAAACATCAACTCCTTATGTAAGACTATGAGAAGATATTAGAAAATTATATTAATCACCTGTTAAAGCAGGTATGAAAACCTGCAAAAGACTTCGTAATTTTGAAAAAATAAATAAATAAAACATTTAAAATATTTTTTTTTTACGTCAATCATTCTGTAGTTGGCCTAACATCTATCAATGAAAGCAGCTAAATGCTATTCCACTTTTTGTTAAAGAAATCTACAGAGAATACTGACATGAAAAAAAAACTCTTTAAATGTTTAAAAATGCCAGATTCAAACACAGTCTGTGTTTTTGTCTCGGGGTTCCGGCCTTACACTCAGAGGAAAACTCTAATGGTTTTACATCGACCTGTCATCTGACCAGTGGCCGGTGACAGGCCCGTCCAACCGTTGCCATCTTTATTTATGTGCTCATTTGTGCCACCGTTAGTGTCAAAGGACAGAAAAAGTGTGAGTCCTTAAGACAATCTACATGGCAGCTTCATAACTCAGCAATTTCCACAGTGGGTGGTTGTTTTATGTTATTGTGTGACAAACATGACAAATCACCAACTTGCTCTAACGCTAATTGTCCCTCGAGCAACCAGTACAAGTGCTTGTTGTAAGCTAATTGTCACCCACAGGAAAAAGCGCAGCTCTGCTGAGGTGGGCTGAAACATTATGCACGTGCTCAGAACCCCGTTATTAGAAGCTAATTCAACATAAATTACTTATCACCTGAAAATAAATGTTAATCCGTGAGAGATATCATTGACTTTCCAGAACTCTTGATGAAATGTGCTAGAGTTGGAATTACTCACCATCAAAAATTAATTGAGGGTGAAGTCAACAAACCCTTTCATCTAATTTGCACTCTCACTCTAGTCATCTGAAGTGACAATTAGGTGGCGCCCACCAAGAGGGCCTTATGAGAAGAAAGAGCAGAAAGAGCAAATTTTCTCTTTAAAACTGAGTATATGAGCGAATCTGCCTTCAAAGTCTAAGTTGATCAATTCACACCAACTTTAGTTATACTACCAGCATTTTTGGATCTGGTAGACAAGTGTTTTTAGGAGACAGTTGATAGAAAAATTCTATCAACTGTCTAATTTCGGTAACACTTTATTTGAAGGGGGGTGAATAAGACTGACATGACCCTTCATAAACATGACATAACACCTGTCATGAACATGAATAAGCCTTCATGAATATTTATGACTGTTGTCATAAAGCGTCATTTGGTAAATTATGAAATTTTAATACAAAGTTGACATTATTCAAAATGTCTTTGTTATGACATCTTGACATTTACCAAGAAATCATTACTGTTTAAACTTTACCTTTAATAACATGAAGTTACCCAATTTGTAAAGTGTAATCAGTAATATTTTTAGAATTACTGTAATGATTTATTTGTTAATGTCAAGTTGTCATAACAAAGACATTTTGAATAAATGAGACAAAGTTAGACCATTGGTTAAAATTTCAGCTTGTGGGTTGAGTAAATTAGCTTTACCCAGCTAAGAAATTTCCCTCATATACCAAAGCGTTCCATAACAGCAAACATATATTGCCATTCTATCCTATCAAAGGCCTCTGTGTCCAGTGACAGGATAACATTTTCTGGGACTCCAAATTTCTCAAGAATTACATTAAACGCCCTTCTGATATTGTGAAAACCCTGTCTTCCCTGTACAAAACAATTTTGATCAGGGTGACCATCATGGGTAAAAGTGGCTCCAACTTTCTAGCTAACACTTTACAGAAAATTTTAACATCATTATTAATGAGAGAAATTGGCCTATATGAGCCACATTGAGTTGCAGGTTTACCTGGCTTCAGGAGTAGGGAGATGAGTGCTATATTAAGTGAGGGAGGGAGAGATCCTTTTATAAAGGATTCTTGATACATGTCAAGCATTGGAGGTATCAGTTTGGATTGAAAAATGTTATATATTTCAATTGGAATTTCATCAGGTCCTGGGCTCTTCCCACCATTTATGCTGGATATAGCCTCAGACAATAATTGTGCATTGAGCTCAAAATCAAGTGATTTTAAGGATTTGTTATCTAGGGGAGTAAATTCTAATGAATCCAAGAAATCAGTGTGTGCCTGGGGAGCTATGTCTCAGTAGTCTGAGCCAGTGTTGTGGTCAAGACCACCTTACCAAATGCAGTTGAGTCTGAGACGAGACCATCAAAAAATGGTCTCGAGACCAAGACCGACCTTGAGTACTATAACACTGGTCTGAGCTATACAATTTGTAGTAAAAATTTGAAAACATGTTATTTCTTTTGGGTCAGATGTAAGCACCCCTACAGCTGTTTGAATTCAGTTTATTGCTTTATCTGTTTGTTCCTGTTTGATATGCCAAGCCAACAGGTTGCTGGCCTTTTCACCTTCTTCAAAATACGATTGTTTCAGTCTCATTAAACTTTTAATTGCTTTATTTGTAGATAGCATGTTATATTTAGCTCAACCTATGAAGTTCTGTGTTTAGTTGGGTTGAAGGATTATGAAATAGTTGTGTTTCTATGTTTTTAATAGATTTTTCAAGTTGTTCCAGTTCTAATTAATTTTATGCTTGAAGCTGGTAAGGCTGGTCATTTGGCCTCTTAAAAATTTCCACCTACTTTACATCAACATTCACCTAATAACTGCTTGGCCATTTTCAGCAGTTCTAGCCAGTGTCATTTCCTGTTTTAAAAGTAGCAGTCTATCACTTAAGACCTTCAAATTTCCCTCTAACTATCCTTCCCTCTCATCTAGAGGAAATCCTCAACATTACTGGGCCTAGGGTTAGGGTTAGATGCTTCCATTCTTTCCATCCTAAAAACATGCCACAGCTGCTTTCAACTAACTGTAGAGCAACCTTTTCTCAAAAATAGAAATCTTGATGAGAATATGGAACTATAGCTTCATATATAAAATGTTAACCTTGTAAAAAACAGTCCCTTGCTCTATGCTTGTCTTTGTTCACAGCGTTTTTGCTCTCAGCTATTGAGAAACGGTTGCTTCCTGGAGGTTTGGACTCTGATGAGGTTTTAATTTTTACCCAATTGCTAACATTTGCCTGTGACATGTGTAATGTACCAGATCCAGTGGCGCAACAAGTGGGTATGCAGTGCATGCAATGCAAAGGGGCGCTGCACCAGAGGGGTCAAAACCCCGTCTGGAGGGGGGCGGCGCACCGATGATGTCTTCGCAAACACTTCAGCGCGTCTTACGCTCCTCCACCTCGCGCACATAATGGGGTAAATGTAGTGAGTTTTACCTTTCACATGTCTTCGTCTCGGGGCAGGACGAGTGTAGAGCGAGAGTATGTTTTCTACGCTCCTTGACCCTGATGTACATTCCTTGGGGTAGCTGGGGGGAGGCGGGGTAAGGGGGGCGATTTATGTTTTCTAAATGGCTTGTATAATTTTAAAACAAATAATTGTTAACAAAGAGGCAGACAAGATATAACCATTGTAACTACAAATGCTAACATTAGCATCTGCTTCAGAGCTTTCTGCAAGTGTTAATGATTGTAAGAATATCATGACTAGCTAATCATTTCATGCTACCAGAGCTAAAGCTAGCATAAGCTTTGTGGCTTCTGTTTGAGGCTGTTTTCACACCTGACAGCCTGGTAGACTTTGTTCAGTTGGGGACCAAAAGTGAAACACAACATTTTCAGCAGATGCAGTTTGCTTTCACACTGTCCTGTGTCAAACAATGATTTGCAACTTCTGAAAAATGTGTTACCCCCCTCGCTTGTGGTGGCGCTGCACCAAGAATAACATAAGGAACTGACACGAAAGCCTCTGAAGAAGATACCGAATGTAACACAAGGTGGAGTGGCATGTGAGTTTTGTGCTTTGGGGATTTCTCTCGTCCTTGGCAAAAGCCCATAAGCCATTTTTTCCGCTAGTACTAGACTAACTTGGGTGTTTGTGAGACCAAACCAAATCTACCAGACTATCTGGTATGAAAACATCCTAAAAGTAGAACCTGAGGCAGATCTTTTTTCTTGTCTACATTTTGATAAAGCGTATAGTTGAAGTGGCTTCGGTTACATTGAGCTATCTCTGTTGTCATGTTTCTATGGCTGCTGGAGATCATATTGATCACCTTCACTCATTCTGCTATATTCACTTACTACTCTCCAATTTTACAGTGTTTATTGTTATTTCTGTTTTTATCTTTATGTTTCCTTTGCCCTTTCTCTTCATCAAAGCTAATCTGGGTTAGCATTCTGTTTAGCTATGCACCTAAACATCAGTTATTGTCTAACGTACTGCTGGCAGTAACTTAACGTTCTCCTTCAGTAGATGATACACATGGCCTTGTCTTTCAGTGTCTAACCCTTTCTCTCCTAAACTATTGGCTGAACTATCTAGTGAAAAACCACCATATGAGATTGTAATGTTACAAAAAGATGAAGGAACGTGAACAATTTTTCCCAGGTCTTCAAAAGAAGGCTGCAGAAAGGTTTGCGCTCCGATGGAGGTTGAAAGGTAAAGTGACTCTGGTTTGTGTTTACTCATTATTTGTCTTTATCAGTCTCCCGCGTGCGCATGCAGTCATGCTCTTTCCTGTCATCAATGAGGGATAAGCTAATCACAGGAGATTGGGGAAGAGGGGGATGCTGTTGAGAGGAGATTCAGGTTCAGGAATAACATCAGTATCTGATAGAGTGTGTGTGTCCTGTTTGGCTTGAGCTCAACGGGGGGTTATGCCTAAAGAAAACAGAAGTGGTTTTCACACATTACCAAGTAACATGAAACCCACAGAGGAAAAATGTAGAGCCTTTCACAGGTTAACTCGAGCTTTAGAAAAAGAGCTGGTGTGCCATCACAGAACAAAACACAGATTCAAGTTTAAGCTTAAAAAATACAGAAACATTTATCATTTAAAGCAGGAGTCTCCAAACCTTTTCCTCTGAGGGCCACATAACCTTTTCCTTCTCTGGTGGGGGGCCGGAGTCAGTTTGTTACGGAAAAAGGGTGACGATTGCTGGAGAGCCTAAATGTAAAAATTTATCGTTTTCCAGAAAGCGCAATAAATTAACATGCTCTGGGTTTTTTACAGAAAAAATCCAGGAAGGATTATAGTCCGCATTTTCCGGACTATAAGCCAGACCGGACTATAAGCCGCAACCCCAAAGTTTTTTTTTTTAAACCCAGTAAAGCTACACATATAAGCCTCAGATATCTCTGCCGCTCCAGGTTTTCCACAACGATGCAGCAGCAGCAGAGAGGCGGACACCCAGCATTTGAGTCATAACAGGTCAATTGAATATCACATTTATTAGTGTTGAAAAAGAAAAAGTTGCCAAGTTTAGATTTAACTGAACTGATTACGGTAGTTTCCGAACGGTAACTGTAACAGAAAAAATGCTGATCCTTCGTGTTGCTACTAGCATGAGCTAAATGAAAATGGGCGCTTCCTTCTTCTTTAGATTTCAGTGGCAGCTTGCATTCATTATTGTTGCACTACTGCCATCTACTGGATCCTAATATCGTACTTAAAATCTCATAATGATCCCAATATTATTCTGAAAAAAGACGAAAAATCTTCTTTTTCCCCTCAATGCTATTTAACTAATCAACAACATTCTCAAATTTCAATTCTCTATTAAAACCTAATTCCGTTTTAATGGGCACTTTCTTCTTTCATTTCCAATTTTGACTTCCAATAATTCACTCCCTGCTAAAGAGCCCCCTGGTGGTTGAAGACAAATCAACATATAAGTGGCTTATAGTCCGGAAAATATGGTATATGAAAAAAACCCTGAATGCTCTCTGGTATTGTTCAGGGGACCGGACCAAATGCGGAGGTGGGCCGTAGTTTGGGGACCACTGATTTAAAAGAACGTCTAGGAAGGATCAAAAAGGTAACATATTACTGGAACGTCTCTCTGCAGCTAAAGAGAGCTTTAATTTACCTTAAGTAATTATAGCTAAGCCCCATAATCATTGCACTGGTGAATATTAGTACATAAGCCAGAGGAACATTGATTGTTTTCATTAGTTTTGCTGTGTGTATAGAAAGAATCTATAATCTGAACATAAACAAAATTCTACACCCCCTGCTGCAAACCCAAACACACCTTTTCAACACCCTTAAACTGATTGTCTGAAGGCTCAAAGTAAGGTTTGTGTGACAGAGTTGGCATTTTCTGAAAAGTTTCATCCTGCCACCTCATTATTTATTAATGAATGAGGAAGAATATTCTTTCCTGAAGATAGAGCTGTCGCAACATAAACCTGTTTGTCTGCAGGCTATTTGTAACAGTGGTATTCATAAGCACTGAGTCGCACTTATGCCCAAATGTTAGACGGCATCAGTGAAATGCAGAGGAGGAGTAAATCTGCTCACTCAATAATAGCATGAATTGGTGTGGCTGGGGGGCACAGTACCTGAAATGTATTTTTTTTAATACATGGAATATTATTTAGTAATGTACCACTGCAGTCTGAGAGAAGGTTCCAGAAATGTTGGAGCAAATGGCACCACCTGAAAGCCTCCAGTCAAACAGAAACCAGTGTAAGACAAGGCTGGTGTGTTTTATTAAGGCTATTTATTGTTTATTTGGGTCTTGTTTATTTATTTTGACTTTTTGCATTATTTAGCCTCTTTAGAGCCTTTATATGTATTCAGTCTGTTAAAGATAGTAGTACTGGGGTGTGCCGTGGTGGCGCAAGGGGACAAGGCACACCCCACGCACCGCGGCCGTCGCCGGCTCGACTCCCGACCGTGCGTCATCTACCGCATGTCTTCCCTCTCTCCCAATGCCCACCTTCCTGTCTGCCTACCTTCAAAAATGAGGCCACTAGAGCCGACAAAAATACTCCATGAAAAAAAAAAAAAAAAAAGATAGTAGTACTTATAACAGTGCAATTTGCACAATGCCTGTTTTTTCTTAGAAAAACAAGTTTTGGTCTAAATTAAGGTGAATTTATGGTTCTTTTTTCAGCATAATGTAAGCGGTAGTGCTTATGATTAAAAAAATTATAATTATGTGATCAGTTTTGGTGATCAGCCTTCGCAGGTGATCGGAATCGGCAGGAAAAAACCTGATCGGCACATCTCTAGTAAACAACAATGGTGTGGCGTCAGATTTTAGTACATGTAGGATTTCTCTTTTGTCTTTGTTGAAAGACCTCATGCAATTTCTCGTCCTATCACTACACTGTCACATTAGTTTTAATTCTATTTACCCCGGATTCCCCACGCTATAGTTGTTTTCCTGCTTTAGGAGAGGTTTCTGATCCGCTTGGCTTTCACACTGCATTGGAAGCAGAGTTCACTTGAACTGAACAGAGGCCCAGGTTTGTATGTCGACCAGAGTTCACTTTTTTGATACTCATCAGAGTTCAACTAAACATTCTCGGCTCCCCAAAGACACTGGACTTTCTAGACAGGCGAACTGGAGTTTTAATTCAAGCAGATCAAACAGAGCTGGTGTGAATGCATCTAAAATTTTCAGTGACTTTACAGCAGCTGTGATATGATCTATTTTCCTTTTATTTCCCAAGACTGTTGCAGCAGCCTTTTTAGGTCAGCAGCAACTTTTTTATAGACACCCATTTTATGTCTAAGCTTTTAAAAATAAAAATACAAAGTGTTTTTATGTATCCTGTTTTGATTGAAAACCATTTATTTTGCACATTAGGCTGTAGAGGACTGATTTAGTAATAGAGCTGGAAGTGTCCATGACAACACCAACTTTTATTTGTTTATTGAGCAAAGTAGAGTGATGCTCTATAATTATGCAATTATTAACATTTAACATTTTAAGCTTAACATTTTAAGCACAGCTAAAGCTTTATAATTAATTAATTATATTTAATACATCCTGCCCCAAGTCAAAAATTAATAATATTAAATGAAAAAGTCTCTGTTGGTATAACAGCAATGAAACCCTTCTTATAGGCTCTAACCAAATTTGTGACGTTTCCATGGGTGCTTGAACAATTTATCATTGTTGAGCTCGTTGAGGTCAGGACTCTCGCTGGGTCATTCCAGACCAGAACACCAATATTATTATTACTTCCAGTCACCAGAAACATGTTGGTAAAATTAGAAAAATACTTTAAATCTGCCAGAGTTACGAATGATGTCTGACTTTAACTGGAACTATTTAATGGTTTGCATGTCTACAAAATTACATCCAGATCAGGCCTGTCTTTCTCGGTGCTCAACTCTTTTTCTCTCCGTTTTTCTTTTTTTTTTTGGCTCTTCTGGTGTATTATGGGATCAAGTTAATTCAGATTCAGCTTATTGCTTTTTTCCATCAACGATAAGAACGTTAAATTCCTCAGCTTTTCTCCCTGCGAATAACTATTTCGAAAACCATAAGAAATGTGTCCCTCGTGTGTTCATCATCCATTCAACCTGCTTTGTGTTGACGTCAGTGAGAAGTACCGGGAGGAACAAGTGCTCTAACAAGAATCGGGAGATGTCAGTCATGATTCATATTGTTGCAGAAACATTTATATCTACTTTATTTCTGAATACCTGCTGATTTCTACTTGAAATATGCTATTGAATGCTCTTTAACTATGACAGTTCTCAAAGAGCAAAAATACAAAAAACAAATCTAAACGGCTTCCATGACTATGAAATAACAAAGCATTTTTATTCCCTTGTTGACAGACTCCAGAAATTCATTTCTCAAGCACATCTTCTCAGAGAACAATATATTTAAATGTATTGTCTTGCTTAGGAATCCTTTTAACCCTTTTATGTTGAAATGGGGTCCAACCAACCCCAACACGTAAAACTGGTATCATTTTCCATGTTTGCCTCAGTCCTCGTACACACAAGGGTTAAAAAGGCCTCTAACCAATTCCTTGACAGTGGAGTGTAGCAACGGCAACAAGACAATATTTTGTGATTACAAAAAACTGATTTAGTTAACAATTGGTGTTGGTTAGAGGTAGAAAGGAAAAGGATGACGAAGGAAAAAAAAAGGTAAGTTAAAAAAGAGAAATGCTGCTAATCTGCAAAAATCTAGAAGTCAATATATTATCAGCTGGTTTAAGCAATGTTTAATGATGTTGAAAACCAATTTCTGTGATGTGTTACCTTCGCCTGATGTGACCATTCATTTCTGAACACTCCGCCTGCCTCTCAGACTTGAGCTTTATGTTGTAACCGGGTCTTTTTTTCACACCGTGTCATTTTATGTGCTTTAATTAGCCATCAAGCACAACTCCTAAGTTTGTACTTTAAAACACCTGGATGTGTGTTAAACACCAACATTCATCACTTTGTCATAACATTATGACAAATGACACATCTGATAACTAACACTGCTCGTTTTGTTAGAATGCAATTTCCATTGAAAAAAAGAGCAGTTTAACCCTTTTCAACTGATGTTACCATCTTAATTTAGAATTTAATATGTTAGCATTTGTAACATAAGAATCGGTTTTCATGTGTATTCCAAGTAGCTGGGTTGTCAAACTTTGTGCTTTAAATATTCTTTCAATTTAAGGTCAGAGCAATGAGCAGATTTCTGTTTAAAAATTAAATAAATGGCACTGTATGTCTAAAATTGCTTGCCTGTTAGGTAAAAACCAGCACATTGTTCTGCACTTCACTTCTCACAGAGAACACATCGACTATTTAGAAACAGTTGCTTGCTGGAGGTGTGGACTAAGCTTACATTTTAAACCTTTTGACCAGTCATTAACGTTTGTAACCTACGCAATACATCAGCTTGATGAAGCTTACCAGAATTTGTGTGCGCTGCACAGCAAGACCACGACTTCTTTGTCAGGAATAAAACGTTTTAAATATTCCTCTTGCTCTCGTGTTAATTGCTCAACAATTGGAAGCGTGGTCAATACAGACTGAATGCCTTTGCTCACTTCTTCCGTTGCTATTGACAAGCTACAACTACAATTCCAAAGCTGTGCAGAAAATCAATAGCAATCAATCAATCAAAGAGAATCTAGCAGAATTGCATAGGAAGGCAATGACCAGGCTACCTAAGCTACTCAAAGGTTTGACCTCAAAAAGTAGAATGCAGTAAATTAAGATTAAACTATGTGTACTACATAGTAGCAGCTGTCCAAACAATAAATACATATACAATACGTGTAAACAGCTAAAACCGTAGACTACATACATAACCATAAAAGAACAACAGGCACAATTTTGGATTTTTTGTAATGGAGCTAAAGCAGAAGTTCAAGCTGGAAGACTCATCTCCTTCCTCATTGCCGGACCTCACCCGGTGCGTTCAATCAGCAATCAGGCTCTGCATCAAGGATCCACACCCAAGCTGCCAGTCGCTTCCAAGCTGCCAGCCACTTCCCAGCTGCGTTCAACCCACCACCTCCCCTTCTCCACCCACATCCTTCGGCTCTAGGATGGCACCCTTTCCTGA
>CAEGAF010029933.1:0-21667 GCA_903067075.1 Micropoecilia bifurca | reverse complement strand
CAAGGGGAAACCCTGTTTTAGGGTCAGGGGTCAGAGTTAGGACTAAGGTGTGAATTGAGTTTTGGTTAGGGTTAGGGATGTGATGGTTAGGGTTAGGAAAAGGGTAAAGGTAAGGTTTAGGCTGTAGAAATGAATGGAAGTCAATGGAAAGTTCCCACAAAGATAGCTGCACAAACGTGTGTGTGTGTGTGTTTTACTTTGTTAAAGCTTTTTTTTCTTATTGTCTAGTATTACTTTATGTTTTCCCACATTTTTGAAAACATACAAGCTTCAAGTTTGTTTTAGATGATTGTAGATGCAAGTTGATACATGCTGAAAGTCGTTTTGGATGCTGAGAATCTCATATCTGTGTCAGGGATTTTGATTTTAGAAATGTGGATTTCATTTTGTAGCCATGCTGCTTTTCTTCTATCAAAACCACACAAGAAAAGGAAATAAGCATGAAGGCTGAAAATAAGAAAAAACTAGTGCAAGGATACAGATGATAATAGTTAGATAAAGATGACACTGAAAGCAAGAACAAAAAGAAACACAGATGTCAGTAGATTTTTTTTAAAGAAAACAAAATGAGATCACAAGTTTGATGTGTATATTAAGTAATACATTTTTTCATGTTTTCAAATATGCAATCATAATCATCTGTGTTGAGGATTCACATTACAGCTGAGCATAACATTTCTTTTAGACATTTTTTAACAAAAAAAAAAATCAGAAAAAACAACATTCTTAACAGAAAATCAGAGAATAAGTACATTTTGACTGATTTATTCAAACTGAATTTAGCTACAGCCAACGTTGAATAGTTATAATTTTCAGTTTACAAATTTTGCGGGATTTTTCAAGGTCCGTATAAGAAAAATAAGAAAAACGACTTGCAAATTTTTTTCACTTCTTCTGGATCCACCGTCCATAGTCTCATTAGACGCATGCCTCAAACTGACATGCATGCATTCAAGCATGTGCTGGGCATGCGAAATACAGAATTCAACTTTAAGCAGCTGCAATGAAATGTTGAGAAATTGGACAGAGCAGTTTTTAATTTTCGCCCCTTTGTGAGTTAAATATTTTATGTCAGATAATTTTCCAGCAAGACTTATATATATATATATATATATATATATATATATATATATATATATATAAATATATAGGGGTGAAAGTATTTTTAAATTCTTGGGGGTACTATGACAAAAGTATAAAGCACACTTTGGAGTTTCTATGCTGATGAAATTTTTGCGACACGATAAAAACTGTATTTCCCTCAGCCCACTGGCTGCAATGTTGACACTTTGAGATGCCGTGAGACCTAAATTCAGCCTCCTGGCGGCGTTTGTCACCTAATACCGGAATCGACTCAAAACCTTTCGGGATCGACGTGTTGCACTGTTGCTCAAAGCACGAACAGTTCAGAAACAATATGAAATAGGAAAAAAATTATGTATTAACTGATTAAGTCGTGTTTTAGATTGTTCTTGAAAAACTAATCAGTCTCGGTTAATTAGTGGGTGAACTCACGGCTGCTCAGTGAATCCACTGATTCTTTACAGCAGACAGTCGCTCCCATCTCTTGCAGGTACTGCGTACCCCCGCTAAATCTTTTAGGGGTACGCAGTACCCTGCTGTACCCCCTTACTTTCACCCCTGTATATTATATATAGATATGAAAAGGACAAACACACAAGGCAAACATGCGTGTAAAAATGCACATTCATACATACATCCAATAATCACAATGGCACTGACACTGTTAAATCTCAATAACATCGCAGCCCAGCATCGTTTTGGCTACTTCTTTATCATCATTTCCAACCTTTTCTGTCTTTAAACACCTGATTTCAAAAGGATTATTAATATTTAGCATTTGTGCTTGAGAATCTATTACTGGTAATTTGTGCCTTTATAATTGTTGTATGTTTGAAGGCTTTTGAGGGATGGGGTGGGGCAGAGGGTGTTGAGGTCATTCAAAGGGAAGACCAGTATTTAAAATATTGAAAAAGAAAATCATGTTGACAAAAAGGTGAGAAAGACAGGGTGTGAGGCTGCAGGAGCTGTGCTTGTTCTTGAGGAAGTAATTTCAGACGCATGTGGCAGAACACAAGCCTAAGAGTTGTTGATGTCTAACCTCATTTCCAGAAGCACACCATGGCTGAGAGGCTTCAACTAAGACCATATGGGTTACATGATGAGAAAAGTACATGGGAGGAGGAAAAGGTCAACCAGGTAATAAGCCAAGTTCACATGAATTTTCCACAAAGAACCTTGGACACCATCCTTCAGCTCTTGTCAGTTTGAGTGTTATTTTGGTAAAGCTTTTACATTTAATTACAAAAGTAATACTGACAAAAGTAATTAAATACAAACGGAAAAGTAAAGTAAAGATACTTTTCGGTTGGATATTTTTTGTTTAAAAAAATACAATGTCAATAAAACACTTTTGGAAGTATGGATAAAAGGATTTCATAAAATACATTAAATATGATGTGCAGGAGGTGCTGGGAGGACTGGGCTGACAACAAACTTTGAGTGGAAGCTGTGGGCGATGCCACCATATCGCAATTTGGATTTGGAAATTATCTTAATCCAGCACATAGAAACCACATGTTTTTTATAGAAACCTGACATAAAAAGATGAATGGAGATCTTTTATATCAAGTTGTGGCCAGTCCTGCTTCATTTATGTAAAAAAAAACCAATGAGGAAGTATCTGATTTAAAACATTTACGTAAAAAATACAACTAGGAAAAATATAAATGCACATCCTCAAAAGAACAGTTGCCTTTTACTTATTGTGATAAAAGTACATTATTATTTAACCTCTGGGAACATAACAGACACATCTTACTGCAAAGGCACAACTGTATATAGATCATGTTCAGAAAATTGAAGTTTTATAAATCTGAGTAATAAGTTCTCATATTTTAATTGCAGTGCTTCTTTAGCCAAAACAGCTCTGTACTACAGGTTGAGAAGCAAATTACACGGACTCCGAAAGTGTACAACTAAGCAAGATTAAATGCAATTTTACTTTCACTAATCCAAAGACATTAAAGAGGCCTGGAGTACATAAATCTAGAGCAAACTTAAACTTCACATGAAAGAGAAACAAGTTTAATTTGTAACAAAGAAGCACAACAGACTGTAGGGACCAAAAGAACGCCATGCAGGAACCGATTTACCGAAGGGAGATACTGGCTAAGGGAATAAAAGTGTGGTAATTGGAAGCAAAGGACCAGATGTGTAGGAAAGAGTGGAAGACAGGAATGAACGCCCACAGGGGGAGTTTCTCAAATTAACGCAGAACAAAACAAGAAAATAAAGCGTGGCAGGATGCAAAATCAAATGCTCAACCAAGACCCAAGGAAGGACGGGATGCTGAACTAATTAAACGCTGGGGTGAACAGAAAAGGTGACGTGAGTTTGTAAAAGGGAAGGTCTTTCCAATGAACCAATAATTCCCCTGTGCCCTTCACTGGCTTTCCTTATAGTAACAATACTCATTAGAGGTATTTTAATAATGTAAGAGATGGTAAAATAAAGCTGCCAATCAAAGAGCTTCAATCCTCAGTGCCCCGAGTGAATTATTCACCACAGGCACTGATTGGTAACAGGCAGTCGGACGAGCAGAAAGACACTGACAAAGGTGTGGGGAGCGCGACAAAAGGATGCAGATTTGACTTGCAGGAGAATGGAAAGGAGGGCATCCATGTGTTACGTAACTCAGAAGTATAAAGAATTGCTTATTTCAAATAGCTAAATGTGAACAATAAGGCAGAATCCTCATGCAACAATGTTCCTTCGACTGAGTCAAGAACCTCAATCTCTTTTGAAAAAAGTTAAATCATTTTACTTTTATTCCTGAAAAAGTTATAAAACCTTTTTGGAAAAAGAGGAACTTTATTGCCAGTTCTTCTCTTTTTATGCCTCTTTTATAAAAATTGATTTTGCAGGTGATATATTTTATAACTATTTTACATTTTAAAAATATGATAATTTAATTTTCTTTTAATTAATGAATACATTCAAGATGATTTTTTTCATTGAGTTAATGTTTCTGGAAGAATTTGTTTTCTTTCACTTCTTGCCCTTTATATGAGAAATGCTGGGAACACATTTCTTCATGGCAAACTTTTCGTAATTATGATGCAATTAGTGACTTTAACACAACGAGCTCATGTGTAATTTTAGTCTTTATTTGATCACTTCAACATAAGGCAGCATAAGACGTGGAAAGAAGCTTCTAATTAGAAGCCTTTTGCTTTAAAGGAAGTGTGCCACGTTCAGTAATCACTTACACATGTGCACTCATAGAAAGCTCCTTAAAATTTTTTTTTTGCTTCTTTTCAGGTGTTTACCATCCACCCAAGCGAGAAATGAAAATGAAAATGGTGAAACCCTGCACTTCGCATCTCTGAGGGAAATACAGTCCCCAGTTATTTATTTGTTTTCTTCTTTGATGGAGTTTACGGTTTTTTTCCAGGACTCAGGGTTTATGATGAAGCTGTTAGATAAAAAAAGTTGGTTACTTGTTTGCACATGTGTCTGCCTTTGGAAAAAAAAACAAACACATTCTCTCAGGCAAAGTTTAAATGTGTTAAAGATTAAGTTTACATTAAGACAGAGATGTTGGTTTGGGATGGCTGCCTGTCCAAAAAATGAACATAAATAAATGCACAGTCTTGTCTTTTTCTCTCTCTTTCCAAGCATCTCTGTGTGTGTTTAGCATGTGTGCATATGTGTGTGAGTGTTTGTTGACAGTGGTAAAATGTTCCTGAGTTCTGTTTATGTCATGATTACACATGGTGGAATAATGCTTCTGGCAAACAGATGGAGTCTCTCTGTGTTAGAGCAACATAATACAATTTCTATTTGCTTTTAATCACAATGAAAAACAAATGTATTGAAAATGTTCTGACTTTGAAGCACTTCTTCTTTAAATAAGAGCTTGAAATTGTAAAGTTATGTTTTTTTGTTTGTTTATGTTTTAAGAGGGTATATTTTGCTGTCCCATTGCCTCAGCACACAAGGACTCTATTGTATATTTTTCCAAATATTTACAGTTTCGTACATGGCTTATAGGAAAATGCAAACAAGAACATACCATTCCTTTCTTTAAACATCGGCTTTGCCCTGGACATTTTTGTTTTATATCAAATTGGTGAAGTGCAGGGAGGGTAGTTGCCCTGTCATCAGATTCTGGTAGGTTCCTTTGCCTTTATCATGCCTCTAAGGCCGGAGGCTGATTCCAGTAGCTCTCAGTTTGCTGTTTAGTTTTGCACAGGTCTGTTAGTGACCCACCCATTTAAATCTAATATGATAGGGCAGAAAAAAACCCATCTGAAACCAGCAGGACATTAGTCTTTGAGAACCAGGATTAGACTTTAACTACTTAAATTTTTCATATCTTGGAAATACCTGTAAAATTTATTTAGAGCCAACACTATTTAGGGTCTGAGAGGCCAATTCTAATATTTTTAAGCAAACAGCTTTTTACAAACAGGAAGTTGGTGCAGCGATTGAAGGGTTGGTGTGACATGATCTATCAAAACAACATGTATTTATGTACTAGATAAAATATGAACTACACACAGAAAGGTCTGCTCAACGGAGTAAAACTAGGAACCGTCTGGATTTCTTCCTTGTCATAATTATCCTAACATAATATAAAATCATGTGCACAATTTCCTGTCAGCCATGGAGCCAAAGTTAAACGTGATGAATGTGTCTGCAGATCCAGAACAACTTGCTAATTACCACAGAACTGCATTCATGCTCCTTTGTAACATAGAAAGTCCAGTTGCAGAAAAGCCTGTTTTGACCATCAATATACATGTTGATTGAAGATGCTTCTCTTTTTCCCAAACTAAGCTTCCAAGTCAATCAAATCACTTGCATACATACAACTAAAAATCTAAGGAAAGAACTGAAGAGGAGAGTGCAAACAAATAATGGCAGAAATATTTAAGATTTGACGGCAGTTCATACGGACTGATCGATCAAAATCACACCTGAGAATGTGACTTGTGTTTCCTGGCGTAATCCTGAAGGTGTCCTCATCACATATACATATATCATATACATATATTATAGACATTATTATGCATATATTTGTTTTGTTTGTTAATGAGTCATTTGGGTGTGACTTTTTTTTATCTGAAAAGCAATTTGAGTTTGAAGTTAATGTGATTTATAAAAAACTTAATGCTGCCAAGCAAATTTGTTTTAAGTGATTATTTTATCCCACATGTTTGGCAGTTAAAAGACCTGATGTGAAATTAAACTCAAGTTTCTAAACAAAAGGTTTAATTACATCTGACTCAACAATGGGGGAGACGTTTTCACAAAGTCCAGATTGCTTTGGATAGTCTTTTTCCCTCTAATAAATAAAAAACATTTTGTATTTACTCTGATAATCTTTATCTGATATAAAAACGTGAGTGATGTTCTGGAACATTTGTCTTACACCAAAGGTAAAACAGATTTCTTTCTTGGGAAAGGCTTTTTTTTTTTTACAATGCAATAACACTAAATAAGGCTTCTATTAGTAATTATGATCATTAAACTTCGGGAAATTTAATGTAAAGGTTGGTAAAATGCTTAAGAGTAAAACCCATAATTTTTCTCGACTTCTGTTTCAACCATCATTTTTTACCATTGAGATTCTCCAAACAACTGCTGCTCTCCAGTGGTCTGAATTTGAAACTGAAACCAAATTCATGATCTATTTTTTTTCACATTTAAATTCTATATTGATGAAGAATCATAATAAAAGGGAATCATTAAAGTGGTTCAGTAAAAAAAAGGAGCTCAGTTTGGACAATGAAATTGTTAATGAAGAAACACAGAAAGGAAGGAAGGAGTAAGTTTTGAAGAAAAAAAAAAGGAAAAAAAAGCAAAACAAACCAGAAGAGATGTAGGGACAGACTGTCTTTGTTCTGCCATACAAAAGAACAGACAAAAAGCCACGGACACCTGATCACCGGAGCCTTCAACCAGTGAGAAACGGTGAAAAGGAATCAAGAGAGAGCCAGACGGGAGCATGAGGTGCATTTTAGTTGTATGTGTGCGTCCAAATGAATGTGTGTGTGCCTTTAGTGTTGAGAAGGAGTCAAAGCCAGGGAACAGGTCCCCATTGTGCAACAGGGAGTAATGAAGGAGGTAATGAGGGTTTGAGTTTCCAGAGCTGCCCATTATAAGTACACCACGCTTGGGCCCAAGAGAGCCAGGGGGCCAAGAGAGCAGAGAGGGGGCGGTGGGCATCAATGAAGATAGGGTAGCTTGATCTAGATAACACTGAACAGCCATCTGTCTCAAACAGCAAAGGCAGTAAAGGTGAAAAGTGAATTTAATAACTGAAAACCACTATTGTTTAATACATCAAACTCTTATCTTGGATTTAAATAAGTTGTTCTTGCAGATGTTGAAGTAGGATTAATTGGCAGGTCATTTTTGTTTTATTCCTAGAGCATAGCGGTTGGCCACCTGGGGGCAGCAGATAACGCAGGAGCTGAATCCAAGTCTCTTGCATGTGGAAGGCAATATCCAAACTGTGTTCAAATTTGGATCGATTTGATAAGTTCAGAATTATGTTTAATAATAACGGCAAAGGATGACTTAGAAGCAGACTTCATGTACACATAGACGCTTTCATAAATAATCCTGTTTTTATGAGAAACTGAACAGGAACACCGTTTTTGTTCAATAGGAAAACTTCACCTTCAAATGAGAAAAAAAGGACTTTAGTTGGGTGAACTTAAACACTGATTAAGTTTTGATGAGTGTTTGTTTTTATTTCCACTATTTTTTTACTTTTATGTTTTTATAATGTTTTTTTGTTTTGTCTTAGACTGACAATTAAACCCTTTTCTAAATTACTTAACAACTCATTCCAACATAGTTGCTAAAGCAATAAACTGGTCACGTCATCATTTTCAACAGAACAACATGTTGCCAGCTAAATAAATATTTATTACGGCATCATTTTTTATTGGGATTCAGCAACTCTATTACTAAACTACATTTACTGAAGTGTAAACCTCATAAATCAAATCAAACAGATCTAATAGCTTATTTAGAAAAAAAAACAAATCATATGTGTACTAACACCATATTGTGAGCATTGCGCAATAAAACTGAGCTGACATGTCCTCTGCCAATCTAAGTCAAGCAACTCCCACCAATCGTGCAAACAGAAAAAAAAAACATTGGCTCATTTGACAGACTGAAAAGCAACAGTGGAAACAGTCTTCTTTAATGTCTAGGTGAGGAGAGATTTAGTGCAATACATGTGTACTCATTACGTGAACGCAAACCAAATTTGAGAGCTGTCATCAATAGCCAACATATTTGTGGGATGTAGGAAGTTGACTTTACAGGAGGGGAAACACAAGGTGCTTCAAAAGGATTAATATGTCATTAATAGTCGGCACACACATGTGAACTTTAGATTTTCTATTTGGTGTTAGTCTATTCTTCCGTAGCGTCCTCCTTTAGTGTTGGATCTACGTATGATTTTTCTTCCAACACAAATAACCTTTGATTGTTCTCTGTGTATGTAGCTGTAAAGCCTTCAAACGCCACCTTGTCATTACGTTGCATAGAAGTCTCACTCTGTAAACTCAAGACACAGACGCGGGGATATGTGCAGGACCAGCTACCAAGTGGAATGTAAGCATTTGGGAAATGTGAGAACTTGTCCGCAACTTTGCACTCCGCTTGCAGGTCGAAGCACCATTATGGTCTGGACTCATGTGGATGTGTTTATACGTGGTCTGAAAGCTCAAATTGTGCTCCACTTGTGTGAAGAAATGATTCAGGGGTTCTTTTGACAATGACAGAATAATGTAGTTAAAAAAAAAAAAAAATCACTTTATGTCAACATCAAAAGCATAGAAGTTTTTTTGTTAGGTACTCTTTACCAAAAAAATAAAGGCTAGAATGGACGAGTCTGAATGAGACTACGGAAAAATAAAAAGTAACACCTTTAGGTTATTTGGCAGTTTGCCATCGCGACACTGAGAGGACTGTATGTGAGTCTGCAAATCATTACATGGTGAAAAACAACAATGTGCTCACACCATTACATTTGGAAACACCTCTATCAAATCTCAATCACACATGTTAGGTCTCATTTTGGATATTGCAGACTAGCGTGTTGTATATTAGACTCAGAGGGTCAAAGCCAACAAGTTACATTCCAGTCTGGAAAATGTGTATTTCAACTCTTACAGAGGTCATAGTAGAACATTATATTGAAAATCTTTTAAGGTTAGACAATTATGAAAACAGCAACAATAAGAATTACATAACCAGACTTAATTATGAAGTCATAAATGCAGCTAAGGAGTTTTCCGATTCATACAATATCGTTTCTCGCAACTGAATCTCATCAGGCTCGGTTCTGAGACGCTGACACTCAGGGCTCAGCTGCACTGGGAACCAGCAGTTTGTGGGAAAGAAGTCGTCATGAGGAGCTGATCAAAAAAATTAGAAGTGAGCTTTAGGAAATGTCTGGCCAAATTTTGTCATCCAATAGGAAATTTTGATACTTTAAACTCAGGCGGAACAAGAACAAGAACAAGAATGTATTACGGCATAGAAACTGCTGTCTGGGGCTACTTCAAAATTATAAACTTCAGGTTTGAATATATTAGTAACGATTTAAAATTAACTACCCAAGAATATTTAAAAATATATATTTAATTTTCAGACAAACTAAAATGATTCATTAGATACTTTGATTTGTTAAATATTTGAGTTCACATCATATTCATAAAACATAAAAGCATCAATACATTATGTTTAATCAGGCGGGAAACAGGAATGAGAAAAGGAAGTTGTATTGAATTCTGTGTTTTCCTTCTATCTCTTTTAGCTAATTGCTAAGCTAAACCTAAGGGACATTTTCAGGGTATTCAGGTACATGTTAGAAATAAATCAATTATTTGGCTTTGCCTTAGTTCTATATCACCTGGTTTCAAACTAAATCAGAAACAATGTGATTTAAAAAAAAAAAAAATCATAATTATACACACATTCCAGTTTCTCTTGGAAAAAAACATAACACTATAAAAAAAGTCAGAAAATAAGTATGTATCTTTATCAAGAATTAGGGTCAGGTTAAAGTTTTTAAACAGCTGTACAATTAAAACAAAAATATATGCTAACAAGAAAAAAATACTTATACCAGTCACACATTTTTTCTACTACTGTGGCATAGGACTCTGATGCAAATTATTAGATGCACACATCTTAACTGCAATTATTGCTTCCTGTCCAACATAGTATGCTTGTAATACCTAAGTTTTTGCGGTTGTGTACACTGTAGAAAATGACTGTTACTGACCACAAAATAAGATGTGATTGCTTCTCAGGCAAGAAAAACTGCTAGCCAAGCAAAAATATGTTAAAGAATCCTAAATGTCAAGTCTGAAAGCAATCAAAGTTAGTAAGAGCAACAAGAACGTGCATTTCAATCCCAAGTCATTCAGTAACTTGGCCGCTTTCCATACCACTTATTGTGCCCTATTGGCCTGCATTTACATAACTTCATCCAAATTTACTTATATTTACTATGAGTTAAGTGACTGTTGGCAGAGTGAAATATTCTAAGGATTGTGATCAAAGCCTCAATTAGATTTTATTATTTACTGTCAATTTATTTTGCCAAAACAAATCTTATCTTATGGTCAAGTTATAGGGACTTTAGGGTTCCTCAAAATACTTTTTAAAATACTGTGCTTTTACAATGCATTTGCAAGCAGTGAAATAAAAAAAAGTATCCAACAGACTTCAGATTTATCCCTGTAAGGTTTGCTAAAATCATGCGTTGAAGATTTAAATACATGTTCAAATGAACCTTTGCAACGCTGGTAATGTTTTTTCTCTGATCTCCTTATTTTTCAAATGCATCTTTTCGTTAGTGTTCTGGTTGACATGAGGCTGTAATATCAAAAGCCCACTCTCTGTTTGATCCCATGTTAAATTTCAAAGGGGGACACTTGATCTGTGCCCTGGATAACAAGGGCGAGGTCAGAAGATGTGGGCCTGGGAAGAGGTGGCAGACAATACTGAGTTTGAGGAACATTTGTTGTTACTTGGTTAGTTACTTCTCTTCTTAGTTTGTCAATGATAAAGTTTTATTAGAGATAAAAAAGAAATTATTTAGGTTCTTGTGCAATCTTTTCCCTACAGTCTCATCAATTACTGAATGTGGCAAATTTTACATTTACATCTCAGCATTTACTATAAACCAAATGCTGGGATCCTCCAGATCTTTGCTGCTATGGTAATTAAGGTTTCACAAGCCCTTGTGCTTATTTGGCTAACAGAGATATGTTACAAATTGTACTGTTTTAACCAATATCTGCTGTTCAAACTCAACCTAGATTAGCATATACGAACCTCCTCGTGTCACTGATGTGCAAGCCAAACACGCATATCGATAGACGTCTGTATATGTGGTCTTTTCACCATTTTAAGCACATTTTTACATTAATAGATGCAAGGCAGCATCAATTGCTCCATTTCTTTTATAAAGGTTTTGTTGGCTCTAGAGGCCTTTATTTGAAAGTAGCATGCAGCAAATGTCACAAGGCCGGGAATCGAACCTGCATGAGAACTAAGGGCTCAATACAAGGGTTGTGCTTTGCACTGGCGCCACCACAGCACCCGTCATTTGCTCTATTTTTATTCAACTGAAAAATAAGTGAATGGTAGCGCTGGCTATTTGCAGGACTAACCAATGTGTAGACAGAAGGGGAGATGCCCTGAACCTGTAAAGTGGCTGAATCTACTTCAAGCTTGCTTTTAGTTCTTTTCTGACTAGTGGCACTGATGTTGACTTTGAATATACCAATATGGAATACAAGTAACAGATTTTATTTGATCTTATCTTGCACGTTTATTAGACAATTCCATTGACATGTAAAGAACGTCCTTATGAAATTTCTAAGTCACAGTAAGCCAAGGTTCAGAATGCTACAGACACTGACTTTATGGGCCTAACGGTGTTCTGGAGCAAAAGCAGGAATTTTTAGAGTTCAAACTGAGGCCCAGCTGCCTTTTAGTCATCAGGAAATTCTGCCAGAGCAGAATATCGGGCATATAACTGTTTTGCTCTGAGGATGTTATGAACGCCATTGAACTATCTTGGCTGTGACTGTTGAAGCAAAGGATCAAGGAAGTTTCATATGTCAGACCTGGGAGCACCAGGGAGACCTGGAGGTGAAAAATGAGCTCGGATGATGCTGCACTCGTAGCATATTTACTGTAACTTACTTTTGCTGTAAATTTCTGAGCTTAGAGCGTGTTTCTTGCAGTGTTTAGGCTCTGGCATGAAAAGATTGGAATTATGGAACGTAAAACACGATCAAAGCAATGAAACTATCAAAAGCTTAAATCAGAATAAGTATGTTTTGGCAGGACACTGATAAATCTCTTATTTGAGAGAGTCCATAAATTAAATCACTGTCTCTAGCTATCCCCTAAATCATAAACAAGACATAAAAGTATGAGGGGTCGTTTAGGACAAAATCTATGTTTTATCTCTCACACACTACAAAATACTCACGGACACTTGAAAAAACCTCACACACAGTCAAAAAGTACTCAAATTGCATATACACACTACTAAAATGTGACATGCACACAAATGCTATCTTTCTCGCATACATACACCATACCAACATCTTGCACACGTACCCATATAACACAGCTTCATTTTAGTAGTGTGTATACGCAATTTGAGTATTTTTTGAGTGTGCGTGAGTTTTTTGTAGTGTGTGAGAAACAAAACATAGATTTTGTCCTAAACGGCCCCTCATATAAAACTGTTTTCATCTGCCCTATAAAGCAACAAAGAAACCTGCAATCTTGAAAAAACCAACTGCACCAATAAACCCTAGTCTAAATGCTCTTTTAAGGAGTTAAGCCACGTCTACATCTGCTAAATATTTTTAGCAGATGTAGACGCTAAAGTCTACATCTGCTAAAATGTAGATTTTAGCAGATGTTTATGGTAAAACATTTTACCATAATGTTTTATGGTAAAAACATTATGATTTTACCATAATGTTGTTGACAACTGTAATGAGAGTATAGATTGGAATAAACTACTTTTGTATTTTTTCCCTTTCAAAGCTTTATTGCTTCTCCTGTCGCGGAGCTTCCCAAGAACAGGTACAAAAAGTAAAAACAAAAGTGAAAGTCTGACTAACATGCCTGAGAGAATTTTGGCAGGCACCAGGCAGAGTTTATATGTATGGATGCCAAAATGTTGCACCATGCCAAATTTTATGTATTCTAGCAGCCCTTTGTGAGAGATCTGATTGGACACATTGGCACTGAAACCATAACCTTCTAAACACTGAAAGATCAAATGAATAACTGATTACCTAATCATCATTCCACCTGAAAGTGGATGGGATAAGTTAAACGGTTAATATTTTGTTCATATGAAATGACCATGTAGGTGGTTGGGTGTTTGTGTATTGATTACCTAAAAACATATGGCACCAGGATTCCCTGTCTGAAAAAGGCAAGTTATCTGAAGCAGTGTGATGGTTTTGGCAATATTCTGCATAATGTGGATGTTTTTTGAAAAGGTGCTATTCACACCCTTTCATAAAAACAGCATCCCCCTAATGGTGGTACTGTCTTTCATGGAGTAATGCGTTCCTCCATAACTGAAAAATATGTTTCAGGGAAGGTGTGAGGTCCAGAAGTTTAAGGTGTTGAGTTGGCCTCCAATTTCAATCCCACTGAGGATCTATGGAATGTGCCAGACAAATGAGCCTGATTCATAAAGGCCCCACATTGCAATTTACAGTGCTTAAATAATCTGCGGCTTTCATATTCCTTTGCTCATGAGAATATAACTCACAAGTTTGTTTCCGATGGTGTCTACAACAATAGAAATTTACATGATTGTTCTGCCTCTGTCTGTTTCAGCCTTTGAATGAACTTGAACCATGTTACGTTGGAGGGTTTCCACAGGGAATTATGGAAATACAGATAGTTAAATCCAGCAGGCGCAAGGAAAACCTAATGAGGAATTAACAGGACTAAGAGTCTGGCTTACTCACATAAAACAGAAAGCTTAGATCAGCGGTGGTCTCCGCTTTTCTTTATGGAGTGAATTAATGCAACACACAACTCATTAGGGGCAGCAGTCAGCATTTTCCTTTGCTTCTGCTGTAAGCATGTGCTTTTACATACAGACAGGCAAGCCCCTTACTCATACGTACATTTCCACTTTTATGACACAACTTCCCGAAAACTTGGGTAATTATCTGCGATTAAATAGAGAGAAAGTTCACACCCTGGAAATAAAATGCTGTTAAAATGAACTTGTTCTCCCACGAAGCAACTAGAACACGGCTATTTGAGTGAATTACGTTGGCACAGATCGTTTCCAGAGTCCACGTATTTCTTGGAAAATTCCCTAAGAAGGCTTAGTCCTCTACCAGATCAGAAAATAGCTTGATGAAGAAATAAAAGTGAATACACAGGCAAAATACATTAAAAGGAAACCACCTAGCCTAGGTTATTAGGTTATTATTCTTTCAATGAAGCAGTAAGATTAAAATATGGCACATAAACATTCACGTCAGCGCAGCATTACGATTAATGAAAGTGTCAAAAGCACTGAACACAAACAGATCTATACTGGGGTTTTTCAACATAAACCAGCCTTGGAAATTTTTATTCATCCAGTTAAAGATAATGATCCATAATGAATGGGGCAGTGCTGCTTTACCTAAACACATCCCATAATTCACCATTATGGCTGATTTTCTTTTTGTATTCTGGCCTGTACGGTCTCACTGGCTTCCCTCGTATTCAGTCGCATTCCTCCAGATCGGGCCGGTTGTGCAGAGTTTGCGTTCCAAGCTCTTACGCAACTGAATGCATCACCTGGCAAATCAAAAGACAGCAGTTACACCATGCTTTCTATTTCTACATGCAGTATTTTTTTTTTTTTAGAAAAAAATAACAGTATTACTAAAACGCTCTGTTGCTTCTAAAATGCATGTGATTTTCATTAGTGGGGAAAACTAGTCTCCTGGTTTAACCTCACCTCACTCAACTCTGACCCATGTTATGGTTTGCAAATTGTAACTCTAACCTGCAGAATGTCATACGGCGGTACAATACGGCGTGGAAGCTGACGCTGTACTGAGCATATGTGGGCAGGATTGGTTTACTAGGGTCCAATCTTTTATTTAGCATGTGCCAAAGTGCTCATGTGTATGTTTGTGTGTGTGTGTGTGTGTGTGTGTGTGTGTATACGCTACAAGAATATGCAACTCCTGTTTGAAAGAACGTCAGTAAAAAATCGCTAACCAGGCAACCGCAAATACGACTAATGAAGTTTGACTAAACAGTCTGAATTTTGAATTGCTTTTGTGTTTTTTTTTTTGTTTTTTTGCTTCATTAGATGCAAGGAGGGGTCTGTGTGTCCATATGTGAGTGATATTTTATTTAGCAGATGTCACTGCCCCCGGTCACACTCCTCTGAACAAAAAGACAAACAGTGGCAACCCAAAACCACAGGCCTGAATGGCTCTCTTGTAATAACCCTGACAGCATTAAAAATAAACGGGAAACATGGCAATTACCACCTATTAGAATCAGTCCTGCTCAGCTGCACAGTCTGCAATGAGTACATGGCTTTTGTGTGGAGTTTTTCTCGAGATTTCTGAAATAATTGCACAAAAATTCTGCCATTTTTAAAAAGAATTAAATAATTCTCCTAGTAAAATGAGTACATTTACAACATGTTTCTTACAATCTAAAAAAGTTTAAAATAACATTTGCAGCAACATAGATTGAAAAATAAATTCAACCTGTTGCCACATCCTAGTTCTTGTTAATGGACACATTCAGAGCGGTGACTGTTTAGTCATTTGCTTTCTGCTGAGGGAGGGAGTCTTGTTTGAAAGAAGTTGTCTCTTACAAAAATCCAATAAGATGCAATGTGTTCATAAGTGTCAAATCACTGTTAATCAATTTTACCATTTAGTGAAAGTTTTCCCAATCAATCAACCTGCCTTTGTTGTTTACATTGGTGTGTCTCGAGTCACCACTGCTTTAAATATTTCTGCAGTAAAAGCTCGTCTTTTTCTGGAAACGTCTTGAAAATGAGTTTGTTACTAGGAAGTCATAAATGCTGCGACAGTAAGAACTCTTTTCATTGCTCTCGTGTGTAAACACTGAGACTTCCTGGCTGGTTGTTTCGGCACTTTCCAACAGGAAAAAAATGCTCCATCAGGCTACTCAGTCATTTAGAAATGGTTCATCATTAGGAGAGGCCATATAGTTACATCTCGAGTTTTAAAAAATGTACTGGGCCCCAAAAGACATGAAAAGTCTAGTTAACAGAAAGGCCATCTTTAGCACAACTTGATTTTCAGCTAAAGTCTTCTTGAACCAAATATAAACTTACATCATTTCATACTGCTGTTCTCATTTTGGCTTTTCTCTCCGTTTCTTTTTTCTTTAGCATCAGAGCATTAAGATCAAGCTTCTGTCAGGAATGGATGGTAGAACCTAAAGCTAAACTTTGTGAAGTGCTTAACAAATTAGAAGGTCCTCACAAAGGATGTACAGGGGAAGTGAAGTGGATAAATTTAGGAATCAGCTTGTCCAGTAGAAGTTTACTTTGATTGCCTTAAAATACTTTTTAAAATAAAAAAAAGTATAGATTCTAAATTGGTTTATGGTGTAAATGAATTGTGTAAAATTATTGTTGTTTTACCTACTTTCTTTCACTGGCAGCTGAAAACCAGCAACATCAACTCCAGTTGCTGTGATAATGCATAGAAGTTTAAGCTTTAATTTTAATAAAGATCAATCTTTGGAACATCTCTGCAATAAGCCAGCTTTGGCTTTGTAGCAGTACTGATTAAACTACTGTTATCCTCTTGACATCTGACAGAATGAATTAGCTGATTAGCATTACAGCAGGGATTTTCCATCGTCTGGCCATCCCTCAACACATTAAGTGGAAGCCCAGATACTGAGAATCTGAGACAGAGTTATAAACACATTCTAATAACCCTAGACACCTGTGAATACTTTAGCATAAAAAATTTGTTTCTCTCTGGAACATTTCCAAACAGACACATAATCAAGTGCAGCTCTAGACAGTCAAGACCACATCTGCATCTTTAACAGCGTAGAGGACGTAGTGAAAGTTGAGTTTCCACGCAAGTATTTCCTCCAGTCTTTGTGATTCATCTCCGAATGTGAACAAGCAGACACTCTCACACACATAATCCCTCGTGCAGACGGCTATTGAGGCCACCTGGTAACAATCAGTCAGGGCCAGGGGTTAAAATCATAGCTTCTTCAGTGTAGCAAAATTGGTAAACTGCAGGAGAAGACTGAGTTTAGTTGATAAAGTGTGATGCAGTCACCCCAATCGAACTTAAACACCTTTAAAATGCTCTTATTTGCCTGTTGGATCAATCTCTGTGGCTTGCCAAGCTCCAAGTCAGGAATGATAATAACTATGTCTTGCTAACTCTATTGTCAAGTTTTTCCAAAGAATAAAGCCACACATTCAAGAATTTACAAGTAGTAGTCCAAATTAAACAATGGTAAGTTTAGAAAACAGCATTGTTCAGTTTGGGTTCAAACACACATCACAAGATGACATTTTAAATCTGAGCAAAAGCACATAAAGGGGGAAACACTTAGCTAGTTTAGATTCACTGGGGTTATTGTTCAAGCAAACTTTTAAGATAAAGTTCATTCAAAAGCCATGGAACACAAGGTGGCCAAAACTGAATTCAAAATAGCACAAAAGACAAGTCCGTTGTTAGGGCTCAGATGTCAATCTGTAGGTAAAATCTACAAGCCAAAATGAGCATGTTTTCCTTTTTCTGCAGTTCTTGTTATATTAAGCAAGAAGGTCTGTATTGTTCTTTGTATCACATTGAATGTCTTTTCTTCCTGTGCCAAGTAAACTATGACAATTCTTGTTCTAGCCTTTCTGTATTTGAACATCTGTCTATCCGTGCACCTAATGTTAACTGGAGACACCTGTACTTTTCGTCTCCATCCTTTTAAAATTTGAATTTAAGGATAGGTTTAGAGTGACCTTGGTGACCAATGTCAAGATGCTGGACTCACAAGTTCTCCACCTTTACTTCCAATGCAAAGGATATGATGACCAGAGTGAAGAGACCCTCAAATTAGTGCGCCAGTATCCTGACTCTGGAGTTCCTCCCCAAATGTGTATTTGTGTATTCAGGGCCGGCCCAAGCCTCCATGGGGCCCCAAGCAAAATTTGGTTTTGGGGCCCTCTAGTTCTACTGACATTGTGGACCAGCTGCAATCAGCAGTCTGAACATTAGATTATTCACACACCTGCTTTAAACCTATTGCATCTCTGGCAGTGCCATTTACATTATATACATGTATAATAGGATACATTTATTGGCCAATTGATTAATCAACCAGTTGATTTCTGGGACCGATTTCCTTAATTTTGGGAGATCGTGATTGGCCAATACTTACAGGTGAAGCCTGCCCCCACAAGGGCAGAACCACGATGCCCTAAAACAAAAAAGTCCAAAATCAAAAAAAACCCAATCAGGGTGGGCGGAGGGGTGCTGGACGAATGGCCAGAGTCCATGGGGGGAAAAAACACAGAATAAACTAGTCCATAAAAAAAAACAAAAACAAAGAATGGTCAGGGCGGGGCCTGCCTTGAACAGCACAGGAGGTGATCCAATGGCGCTGAGTCCGGAGGCCGGGAACAGTGCAGGAAGCGTACCCTTGGAGGTGGGTCCGGCAGGCGTCAACGGACCGCAGGGACCCGACAGAGGGCTCAGGAAGGCCACAGGGAGAGGGTGACACTGGGAGCACTGGGAAGAGGAGACTTGGGGAAAGCACAGGGAGGAGAAGGCAACGAGGAATCACTGGGAGGCAACGAGGAGTCATTGGATCGGGCGGAGAACCCACTTAGGGTGTCGGGCCACGCCACCAGCCATTGCCACCTGTCAGCCAGGTGCCGGCCTGGCTGTCTAGAACCCCATGACCATGGGGACAGAGGAGTCAGCGGCGTCTGAAAGCGGGTTCGCAACGAGAGGCAAAGAGTCAGTAGCAGTGGCAAAAGGCGGAATGGCTGCAATGGTGGCAGGAGGCGAAGTTTCTGCAGCAGTAGCGGCCAGAAGTGAAGATTTTGCACTAAGTATCCCTTTGTCTTAAAGGGGAAAGGGCACCCACATTGTCAGTGTGGCCCGCTTTGTTTTTTTATATACATTTTCCATCAAGCTGTGTTTGCACTTGTTTCAATTGCTACACACAAGCTTCTCCCTTTAAGTCATAATTCTGTTTTCAGCATGCAAAACAAAACAGTCGTTCCCATTTTTTCTTTTTTTATCCATTAGATCATAAATAACTGCTAGGCCCAGGATCAGACCACTCCAAACTTTTCTTTGAGGTTACAGAACTCATATTTTCAGTGAGACATCCCTGTACTGGCTTTCTTTCCTTCAAGGTGTAGAAATGCTAAAAACCACCCACTATCTTCCCTTGGATAGTTACTTTGTTTCTTTAGGCGAGAAAAAAGAACAAAAACACCACTATCTTCCAATACTTTCTTTGCTTTCTCTTGGAGGTGAAAAAACCTGAAAAAATTACCCACTATCTGCCTTTTAGTTATTTTCTTCCCTTAAGGTGAAAAAGAATAAAAACACCCACTATCTGCCTCTTAGATGGCTACTTTCTTCCCTTAAAGGTGGAAAAATAAAAACACCCACCATCTACTCCTTAGTTCACCAGTAAGTCAGAGCCTGTCCCAGCAGATATGAAAAAACAAAACAAAACAAAACAAACAAACCCAATTGAACCAGTCCTCACCCGATAAATTTATTGAGGTTCTTATGGATCCGGTTGGTCAGAAGTAGCAGGGACGAGACCTCGGACTCCCTTTGTTCAGTTTGGCCGTGAACTGCAGACAAACTCCTCAGATTGGCCAATGCATCCGATCTCTTGTAGCCCTTGACCTCTCCAACTCGCCGGATCCTGTTCATGACGCCAAACTGTTGTGGAAATTTTCTTTTAACAAAGAGTGACGCAAAACTGTTTCAAGAACCAGACAAAGAATATATTTTTAATCAGTATTTATTCAAAGGCTCAACAGCATTCGAACGTTCACTGAACGCAGTCAGGAGAAAGAGACATGAGCAGAACACAGCTTACAGTTTTATAGGTAGAGGTTCATTCCGATCGCACAGTTTGATAATCTACTTGGTTACAGGACAGACAGCAGACTGGACAACAGGCACATGTGTCTTCTTCACTAAGAACCAGGAGAGATATAGGAACAATTCAATGACTTCATTGTAATGCTAAGGCCAGAGAACCTGCTTCAGAAGTCTCTTTCGTGAGTTAATGCATCACACAAGGATCTCAATACTGCTATGCAATGATTCAGCTAATAATCATAGTAACCTTAAATTTTACCACAGGAAATGGTTGGACCAGTCATCCAGCACCAAGAAGATCTGATGCCAGCACCAAGAAGAGTCTGATGGGGACCCTCAGGCGTCTGAAGGCCAAGGATGGTTCTGCCACAATCCCCACGTAGTGCTTAATTGTATAAACTCATTCCGATGTGCAAGGTCCATGTTGTAGTTTTATTTTTTTTCCTTTTTTACATTCTTCACCGTAGTTACTTTTGGCCAGGTCCTTCTCTCATAATATGCGGTGAAGGTGGTAAGGCAGACGCAACGGACCCAGGTTTTAGGGAATGAAATGATGAATTTAATGATAAAAACAAACAATAATCCAGGCAGCACAGAAAGAGCAGAAGGTTAAGGCTCAAAACGGCTATGTCTTCTGCTAAGGCTCAGATAGTTACTTTTTCATTACAAAACTAACAGTGTTTTTGTGACAAAACTAATGACAGACTTGACGACAGACGAGACCCAACAAGACAAGGACCCAACAAGAAACACAGGTGGGTTTAAATATACAGGGTGATAATCAGGACAAACAAGGGAAGCTGGGTACAATCAGAGGGTAGATGGGACAACTAGGAGACTCAACAGAACACAGAATCCTAAATAAACACAAAAAAAGCCCAGATCACTACAAAGCCCATCTTTTCCCCTAATCTTATATTCATCAGCAAAGGTTTAAAGATCAGCCTATGTCCTCTTCTGTCGGTCAAACCTCTCGTCTGCGAGAGGTTTGACCGACAGACAGGTCGGTCAGCACGTTTACAGTTAATATTCACCCCACTTGTTGCAACTCAGTGACTTATTCAGCGGCATTTCAGACCACAAACATTTATATTAGCTAAAATCAAAATTGGCAGGTGAAGCTTTTTAAAGATAGGTAACAGGGATTGGCCAGAAAACTCCAATCGATGCAGTTCTACACACACATTCTTTGATTAAATACATTTCTCTTAAGCATAACTCCAATAGCTAAAATGTTAATTTATACCAGGTGCACCTGAAATGAGTCTTTCTCCCCTGAGACTGTGGACTGGTACCAGTTGTGACGATGCGGTGAGGTTGGAGCAGTTAGCAGCGGCGGTTAGCCACGCTAACCCGAAACAGCAGGACGCACTTTTGAAGTATTCCACACTTTCAATTTATTTAACTTCGTCCACGAAAAGCCATATCTCCACGGTACTAAACATTATATT
>CAEGAF010029921.1:0-50673 GCA_903067075.1 Micropoecilia bifurca | reverse complement strand
CAATTTGGAGAGACCAATTAACCTAACAGTCATGTTTTTGGACTGTGGGAGGAAACCGGAGAACCCGGAGAAAACCCACGCATGCCCAGGGAGAACATGCAAACTCCATGCAGAAAGGCCGGGGCCGGGAATCGAACCCAGAACCTTTATTTTTTATTTAGACTTTACTTGTAGTACAAATGAGTGCCGAAGAACACAAACGTGAGGAAAAATTCAAAAAGATTCTGAAACATAAATATTTAACAGTAATTTTGTAATTTTCTCTTAAAATTAGCCCTTTACCACATGGGTACAGCCTGACATTGCTAGAGGTCATTATGCAGACTAGACTGTGAACTGTGCAAAGGTTGGTCTGTCTCATAAACAATTTGAGCAGTGAATGTGCTTCGGACAACTAGAGTCCGATTGATTTTCCCCACTGATTCAGAAAATAGTAAACTCAAATCAGTTCACATTCTGTATGTTTCTAACCTCTCCGTTTGTCTACTTTGCACAGACGTTGACTACGATGAGGCAACTCGCTGACAGAGCGAACTTCAAACCCATACAGACCCCCAGTTCTCTTGAAGGCAGCCAATCGGCGATGGGCATCGCAGTGCCTCTGTGGAGCGCCCGCATCTGTCTCCCCCTGCTCTCTGAGGATAAAAAGGTGTTGTGGGTTCATGCAAATGAGGTTAACGTGCCGACGGATAAAGTGGCGGAGCTCGAAAGTGCCTTTAGCAGGTCCCCCTATCTGACACGCAAACAGGCTAATGCTCTAGCCCAGCGCTGCTCCCTGCATCCTGACCAGGTGAAGGTGTGGTTTATAGCGCAGAGGCTCCGCTACGGCATTAGCTGGGACTACAAAGACATCAGGGACATCTGGAACAAGTTGAATTCCAATCGCAAACACGAGGAAGGAGATGAGGAGTTCCGAAACAGGGTCAAGGACGACCAGGTAAAGGGCAAGAAGACGTCTTTGATGGATCAAAAGGTGAATTGGAATAGAGAGCAGGAGAGACCGACGGAAAAAGAAACAGGCAGAAGAGCGATGGAGGACGAAGCCGCCGCTCCAGAAAAGCTCAGAAGACAGGGAGACATGTCAAGCAGGAGAAGGAAAAGAATGAAACGAGATGCTGAGTGGATCGCCGATCAAGCAGAAGATCTAGGAGCAAAAATGGATACATCTGAGGATGAGGAGCAAACATCCAGCCAACGGGAAGGAGCATATGTCTCCAACATAAAAAGAAGAGCACACGCAAAACCGATCCCCTGCCCAGTTAAAAACGCCTACGGGAATCTTCTTGTCGAGGCTGAAATCCCGTTTGTCGGCTTCCCTTCCGTCGCTCTCCAGCCTCAAGCCCAGACCTCTACCGCCATTTCCGTAACAGAGAGCAGGTCAGACCTGCAGGGCAGAAGGATAACATCTCTGAAGAGCAGCTTGGAGGAGAATGCAGACGCACTGGCTCGTCTGGAGGAAGCTCTGTCTTCTGAACTGGCAAAGGAAAACGATGTCGTCTCCGAGGTGGACGAACTAAAGGAGCTCGTCAAGACCGAAAGCAACTTTCTTACTGCTGGCAGTCCGACCGCTGGAAAGAGTCAGGAGGAAGTTCTCTTGGCAGAAGGGGCAGTGCTGCGTCCCCGCAGCAGACTGAAGACGCAGTCTCAGCTGCTGATGCTGAGGAGGGCCTTCCTGGAGTTCCAGTACCCCAACACCGAGCAGTACAGCATGCTGACCAGGCTGGTGGGCATACAGCGCCACCATCTGGTGCAGTGGTTCGGTGACCGGCGTTACTCAGTCAAAAAATCCAAACCTCGCTGGATGACGGAGGAGCAGTACAGCGAGATACTGGCCAACATCAGGTATCGGCAATACAAATCCATCCTGGTAAAGGAACTGCTGGAAGAAACTGAATGACAGCGAGGCCTGGATTATCGCAGGCTGAGAAGGAGAGTGCAAAAGAAGCCTCTTCTGACACATGAACAGTTTGTTCTGTTGGGTTTTTATTGAAGGACTTGAGAAAAAGTTTTCTATGAGGTTCTTTAAATCTTTGTTTTGTTCTTATACTTGGAGTTTTTGTGGCCGGGTTTGTTTGTGTTGAAATATTGCAGCAGAGGTGCAACTTTGTTAGTGAGCTTGTTTGAGCTGTAAATTTAATGTAATTTTTTATGTTTATACTAATTCAAGTAAAAGTCCTTTTGAATAAAACCCCCTAAATGGTGATTGTCTTTTTCCAACTCAAAATTATTTATACAATCCCTTCTGAACACGGCAGAGCTAAATAAGTGCTGCAGAAATGTAGGTATATTTCATTAAATGACACATAACCTTAATGTTTCTTAATCCCCGATGTAAAATCAACTACACGGTTAGGATAACAAAAACCATTCAGATTATCTCATTGTATGAATAAGAACACAGCGAAAAATTATTTAGGGATTTGTTAACATTAAATTAAAGATCTCATCCTAAATGTAAACATTCCCTCTTGGTTTCCTTTACAGAAATAACATTTTGACTAAAGTGAATTAAAGATTTAATCAGTTACTTGCATATAATTGCTACACATATTTTTGATTCATTTAGGTGAATGTTAACATTTTTAACTTGGTAAATGGACTTCAAGCATCACATTTCTAAAAGGCTTATTTGACAGATTGCTGGAATAATTGGCTATAAGAAACATTTACAGAGAAAATCAATTTAAAAAATAGGACATTTCAAGAATACTACATAAAAAATATATTGCACAAAATTGTTTCCAAAAACATCAACAATAATGTAGCATTTATTTTCTTATTAAGCTACATAGTGCTGCTCTGACTTGCTTTTTTTCCACTCCATCCTGTTTTTCACTTTTAGGCTTAAGAAATACTGTCATGCCACTAATCATTGTAAATGATGTCAACATGGAGGCCTCAAAATATCCCTGAGGTCAAATGCGAAGGTCTTGGTAAGTTTTGTTTGGTTGCTGCTTGGACACACGTCTGATTGTGATAAGGCCACGTTTCAATCATAACACCTTAAAGATATTCTAAAAGAATGAATACTCAGTAAAAATACAAAATTATGCATCCATTGATACTGTGTGGTTGTTTCTGATTGCCTTGAGGAGGAAATCCTACATATATTTTTAAAACTGTTAACCAGTTAAGTGTCCAATTGTAGGGGAAAACTCCAAACATTTTCATTGTGGATCAGGGTTTTAATGCCAGGTGGCTGCGTACTCGGCCCTCTGCGGCGGCAAGAGCTCAGTGCCTTCGATGACACGGCGGATCATGGATGCAGAGGTGATAAGCAGGTGCCCAGCGGCCTGAAGGAGGGTGGAGGCGAGACGCAGCACTTCCCTGAAAACACGATCAACGTTACACAGCTATCAGCTTTAGATTGCTCACTAAAGTACATGTAAGATTTGTACGGGCCTCAGAAAGTCTAACCACAGATGTAGCTTTGTGGCATCAACAAAACTAATTTGAATATCCTAACACCTAGACAACAAGCTCAATTTTGAAATTATAAACTCTCAGAAAAGTGCTATGTATAAAAACATTCAGAAACACAATGATAAGCTTTTTTGTTACACAGAAAAGGTGAAAAGTATTGTTCTTATTGAAAAACACTATTTCTAAGCTGTCGGTCACAACCTTTGGATTGATCTTTGTAACCTTTTGAGAGCTATTGAGAACTATTTTATGAGCTAAAAAAGCATTACTAAGAAAGAGTTTGGAAAATTAAATAATTCAACTGTAATTTTCTGTAAATAAATTATCCTAACACCCTTTTTGGGTTTGGGAAGATTATGGGTGAGGAGGTCCCACTTCATAACATCCATGACCCACTTACCTGAGGACCTTCTTGGGCCCCAGACACTGAAAGTCGGCGCTCACAGAGTACAGGCCTTGGAATGTGGCTTTCACACTCAGCGAGCCGAACACATCCTTGGGGCTTATCTTGTAAAGGTCAAAGGTGACTCGTGCTATGTCTCTGCCGGTGCGAGGCTTCTCGTGGTTTTTAAGCACAACTGCACCCTGTGGAGACAGAAACCATGGATCGAAAGTGATGTTGGATGTTGAAAAAAATAAAACCTAGCATATAAAGAGATACTAGGAGCCTCCAGAATGGTGTCTGACTCACCGCTTGCGGTTTCCATGTCTGTCCTTGCTCTAAGGCCATGAGCACGGTGTTGTCCGGTAAGGTCATGAAGAACTCATCAGAGTCCACTTCTGTACCGTCCTCCTCACAAACCAGGTACACAGATGCTGCAGAAATGGTCAGCAGCAAAGCCTGGCACACCTAACAGACGGTACTATAACTCTCAGTAAGGAAGAACTTAACGTTGTGGTTCAGTTTAATCATCACCAAAAATCCTGAAAATATAAACTGTGAATATCAACCGGGATGCACAATTGTAGTGTTTAAGCCAGGCAGGGAAACTACATTCAAATCCGCTGAAATATTTTGAAGAACTGTCTCCCAGCTGCAGCTGAGTCAGTTGAAGTTATGTGTTCAGTTTGTTACCCTAGCTTAAATGTATACTTAAAATATATTTGCATAAATATATTGAAAGAACATATGTCCTAACATTTTCACAAAACCGTGTGTCGTAGTTGAAACAAATAATTCATTTTAGGTTCATTTAAATCTAAAGCCTTTCTTTAGCTCTTGATTTCATCATAATTCATGTTATTATTAGGCTACTGATGTTGTTCTCACCCTCTCTCTCAGCTCCTCCAGGGTTCCTGCAGTGACCCCTTTCTTGGTTTCCCTTCTGTTGCAGCAGATTCTGAAAGGTCGCTGGGGCGGGGACCAGACCCGCTTGGTCACAGACCTGACAATAAATCAGGGAAGTAAGCAAACAAATCATGTTAATATTTTTTGTTATTGTTGTTGTTTTACCCCAGGTTCTGACATTTTGACTTTATATAATACAAAAAGCAAAAATCTTTTTTTAATCACACATAATGTCCAACTCTGATCTCCCAGTAAATCAGAGAAATACATTAATCATAACCCTTATATGGCATCAATCAACAATAAACAAATCAAAGCAGAGTTTCAACTTACTTGAAGAATGACGAAGTTGTATCCATTCTCCTCTCTTTCCTCCTCTCTCGTCTTGCTTGTCGGGTGTTTTGGTGTGACAAAGTGTCTCTGTGTGACCCATGAGCTGGACTTTGCCTCAAACCGTTCGATAATGCAAAAGCAGAACAGAGAAGGGCAAAGTTCACGGTGGTTGTGACTAAGTCAAGCAGGTCATAATACCTCTGATAGCTGAGATGGAAGGGTAAAGCTAATCAACTCTTACAATTTTTTTTTGTTTAAATAAACATTTGATAGAAGAATCCATTTAATGTGGACAAACAGACTTCAGTTTTTGTTTGTTTTTCATCAAATTCAGCTGCCATGTAATTTGTATTTATTAACAAGTCGTATCTTAAAGTAATCTGAAAAGCCTACTTTTGCTGACATCAACACCTACATATATTCTGTTATGTGACTGAAGATGATATTTATCAAACCAGCCAAGGAGATGAAAAGTTAAAACTTGAATTAAAATGTTGTTTTAACTTGAGTTAAGTTAAAACTTAACTCTAACTTAACTCATAATGTTAAGTTTTAACATTTTAACTGTGTACAACTAGAGGTTGTACACAACCTCAAGTTGGGTAACCCCGATCACTAGGTCTTCTTAAAAGATAGAGACTCTGAGAACAGTTCTTAAAGATATAGTCAGTGTTTTCAGAAAAGTTGAGCTGACTGTCCAAGAATGACACAAGGAATTTAAAATTTGCCACAGTTTCAACAGGTTGGCCATCAAGTGAAATAGGAATCACTTTCAGGTCTTATCACATTTAATTAGCTCTACTTCCTTAAGAAAATGGCAAGGTATGTTCTTTTGTGAGGGAATTTATCTTTACTGTTCCAGTAATGCCAGAATTAATAATAAGTAATAAAGACTTTGGAGTGTTCTGATTTAGTAATGTAATTATATTGGTTGTGTTACCACCCCCACGCCACTAGAGGCAGTAGCGGCCCCGAAAAGATGCGACTAAGGAGCAGATTTAGAAGTATACCGAAAACTTCTACAAAATTTGTTAAACACTGTGAGCTACGCTGAAGTAAATAAAATATTTAATTTCAAATACATGCTGAGAGTGAAACTCCTTTGAAATATATCACATATTTCAAAAGAAATTAATAAACGGGAGGCCGCGGATAATACAGGAAATAGCGCCCCCTTCACTTCCGGTGTGCAATGGTAATAAGGTGAGAAGGTATGAGGCTGACAGTGGTCGATCCTCGCCCCTTTCTATTTGCCTCAGCGAAGTGTACTTGGGTCTGGCGGCTGGCTACTTACTCCCAAATCACTTTCTTCTCACTAACAAGATAAAATAAGTGTCTTTTAAACTCATACACCGAATCTACCCCGTTAAAGTCTATCTACAGAAGTTCAACTCTAAAATTGATGTAAACTGTTCCTTCTGTGACCTTTGCCCAGAATCAGTCACTCATTTGTTCTGGTTGTGTTCTTACGCGAAAGTATTTTGGCAACATTTTTATAACTTTGTTGACTCAAAAATATCAGCAGGCTTTAATTTATATTGGAAAAATATCTTGTTTGGATTTCAAGAAAATTAAAAAATGAATTCGAAGAGTTTCTTTATCAATTTATTACTTATGAAAGCTAAATTTCACCTACATAAATGTACATTTTTGAGTAAAAACCCAGACTTTTCAGTTTTCTTTATTGGACTTAAACATTATATATTTACAATTCAACCTTCAACTTATCAAAAAGCAAAAACGAAAATATGGACTTGCAATCAACTTGGAATTTTGGATTATCTCCTATGTTAATTCACTGTAATTTTGGCACATATACTACAATTTGTACTATTTTCTTTATGCAAGATTATCTTGATTGTCATTTTCTTGTCACTATTGTACTTTATGTTCCCCCTGGCAATTATATTTGTCTTGTTTTTTTTTGTTTTGTTTTTCTCTAATATGTTCACAGCACAGTTGTGTATTGTTTTTTACAATAAATAAAGTTTATTTAAAAAAAATAAAAAACAAAAATACTTGGGTCTGGCGGGTGAAGTTACTACGTCATATCCTGAAAGTTATTTTAGGTGTGCTCATTTTACTAAGGATTAGTTCCCACCCGAGCGGAGTTTGAAGTTCAGCCCATGCTTCGCATACAGAAGCCAGGAAGCACCGCCCGTTCGGGATATTCGATGAAATTATTCAAACTGATACAACTACGTGAAGGCGGGAGGCAGAGAAGCAGAACTTTTGACAGAAACTTGTTCAGTTTGGCTCGTAACTGATTAACAACAAATAGCTCTGTTGTTGTTTCACGATATGTACTTTAAATCCACATGAGACGGTTAAAGTTAGCACAGTTGTGTTTGCTGACTGAATTCGCTAACCTTTGTCATTAGCTCTGCGCCAGTTTTCCACAGTAACTTGACACTGCTAAGCTAACTTTTATTAACGTCAGATATATATATATATTTAGCTAAACTGATTCCCTGGAATGGCTACAAGAAACCCGAAAGAAAATGGTAAGTGGAAAACTGAACATTTAGACTTGCTAAATGTTTATCGCTCGCTAGCGTTGATAAACACTGTTGAAGTTTGTCAAAGTTAATGTTTTGGTAGTTCTGAATATAATACACTCTACTGCAACTAATGGTTCTGTAAAAACCTCAGAGGTTTGTTGGAAGATATCAGTGACGAAAGTGTCATGGAAACCATGGAGAACAGCAGATATGCCAGAGATAAAGTTATGAAGACTTTTAAAGCAGACAGCATATAGGTCCTCGAATTTTACTAGCATACTTCTACACACCTGAATCAAATCACTGGCTCATTAACAGGTTGACGGATTTCAAGTGTTGGAGAGGAGAGGTTTGTTGTGTGCATTTCTTAAGTCTCAAGAAAAACCTGACTCGACGGGGTCAAATACAAATGAAATGAGTGGCACACATTTAAGAAACAGAGGTTTAAAGAGGAGTGGCAAAAGCAAATGATGTGGCTGAGCAGTCCTTGCCAACAACGGATGGTTTCAAGGACATGTTGCTGTGAAATATCGTCTCTCCTGCCTGGACGTTGAGCTGTTACCATGACATGACAGTATACAGCAACAATCGTCAGTCAGAGATGTCTTCAGATTCGTTGCGATGCTGACCGCTACCAGAGATCCTTTTCCTTCTCACCATCACTCTTTGAAGATATGTGGATGATATGAGTTAGAACAACCTTTAAGTTTTTGTTTGGAGAAAAACAAATCTGAATTAGATTTTTTTATTATTTGTTAAAAAAAAACGTGCAAGGTTTTTCATCTACGTATCAATTTTGGTTCCAATTTGTGGCATGAAATTCTAATAAACTACATAAAAAAAGTGCAAGGAGGGTTGAGTTTGTTAGGTACTGTACATTATAAGAGCACTGAGGGTTTACAGTTTGAATTTGTAAACCCTTTTGTTTCCTCTGCAGATGGCAGCCTTCCATTTGTTGCTCTCCAGCTCTTGGCTCC
Source organism: Micropoecilia bifurca (assembly GCA_903067075.1). Taxonomy (NCBI): domain Eukaryota; kingdom Metazoa; phylum Chordata; class Actinopteri; order Cyprinodontiformes; family Poeciliidae; genus Micropoecilia; species Micropoecilia bifurca. The sequence continues at coordinate 42,151 of CAEGAF010029921.1, read as the reverse complement.
TCCCGTCCGCCTGGTGTCGGCGGCGCTCTGGAAGGTGCTAAAGCAGAGGGATGTGATGCAGTACGGGGTCGTGGAGGAGTTTGTGTCTTCGGCCTGTGAGACCGTTCCTGGCCTGCTTACCCTGCGACACCAGGGCAAGCTGGTGCTGGGCCTGAGAGCACGGGTGACTATTCACTATTATTCACAAGGATGAGTGGTAATTATAAATCTTCAAGTTTAATGCATTCCTTACTAATCCGTTTTCCTTCTTTCTTGCCAGTTAATATTAGAGTTGTGTCTCAAACAGCCAGACGTTGACGTGATCGCACCACATCTGGAGAGGATCCGTGTTCCTGCTCCTCTTTCGTCTGGATCAGCTGTGGTAAAATGGAGATGGAGTTCAAATTTACACCAAACATTACATTTTCTCAGCTAATGGTCCAATTTGACTACATAACTACAACCAAGTGTAATTTAGCTTGGATTGCTTATTTGATTAGAAATGGGCATTATTTATTGAATCGAGTGAATTGAGTTGTGCAGAATTATAAAAGCAGATAAGTTGAACTGTTTTTGTAAACAAGGGAAATAAAAAGGCAGAATGTACTTCAGCTAATCATTCGGGGAAGCGCATATACAGACTTAGTACCTCTAATAAACATTTTTTTATGTTAATAATAAAAATCAATTGGATAATGCAAGCATATTTTTGCTCATCAACACTTGTCTTGTCTTTTGACTTTTTTGTTTGCTTATAGAGAATTCTAATTTAAAGGAAAAAAAAAACTAGTTTCAGTAAAAAAAACAAAAAAAAACACTAGTTTTAAAGTCCACTCTTTCAGTTTTTCAGGTTTTGTAGTTGTTTCTACTTCAGTGAGTTGTTGTCTATGTAAAACATGCACTTTGCGTTCCTTTGTCTTCCAGAAGAAGGATGTGAAAATTCAGAGAACGGTGGAAAGTTTCCATTGTTTTGTTCAAACGCTGCTAACAAATGAAGCGGAAAGAGAACACTTCTTCAAAGTGAGTATCCATCCACCAATGCTCCACCTGAAACGGTGAGCAGGTGATTATCGACGTTTTTCCTCTAACAGGAACAGTTCTCCACTGATTACGGCCCAAGGTTTGACCAAGAGCTTGAGAAGCTGTTGTGGGAATTTCTGATTCGACTAGATCAGTTGCTCCCGGTTCCCAATCTAGCTCAGGTAGGCGCACACACACACACACACACACACACACACACACACACACACACACACACACACACGATCCTGTGGTGTTGCTGTGTGCTGCTGTAGAGTAAAAATGACAGTAAAACGACGTGATTACAGACGGTGTCGTGGCTGTGTGACGCCCCGCCTGTCCTAGAGGAGTGTGCACAGGCAGCAACTCAGCCACAGCTTCTCAAGATCTTAATTCAACATCAGGCTTGTCTGGGTCACCTGGAGTCAGCAGGTAAGATCAGGAGCATTTAGGTTTATTGTTTTGTCCAACTGGATTGGAACGGAGGAGAGAACATTTTATTTTTCCAAACAAATTAACCGAATTGGTTCTTGTATAGTTAAATGAATATCTTCAAAAGAAGAAATGCAAAGAAGAAAATGTCTTTCTTTTTTTTAATGAATTTAGTTTTCAAAAAACTAAATTCCCATTCAATAAAAACACTGAATAATTTTAAATTGTTATTTCAATATAAGGTTATTGAAATAACCTAAATATTTAAATTGTTATTTCAATATTTAGGTTATTTTGTTTTTTCAACTCTGCTGGAGAGTTGTTTTTGTAACCAGTGACACGCCTACTCCATGTTGAAGATTATGCAAAATAAAGACAAGTTTTTTACATTAATGTCACTGTTAAGAAATAATTATTGCTCTACACGGTCAGGTCAGCTTGATATTATAGAAAGCTTTATAGGTGAACTCAAAAAACTGAACTGATTTCTGTAAATTGACATGAATTTGATGTCTAATTGTGTTCCTACACCCTGGAAATGTATGGAATTTGTTCTGCGTAAGATTGGAATAACTGTAAAGAAAATAATAAAAAACACAAGTCCTATCACTGGTCTTTTTAACCATCCATCTCTATTCATGTGTCTTTCCATCTACAGAAACAGTTTTGCAGACACTGTAGGAATCTGGTTTCAAGAACTCCTGAGATTTCATTCTTCAGATGTGGGGAATTTTGACAGGACAAAATACATAGAAACTCTAAATCCTAACAGGACTTTTACTGTGTGTTGTTTCCGTTTGTAGCGTCTCTCCCTCCAAACATGGGCGACTCCATCCTGGCTTCTCTCTCTCTGCCTCCATCTGGAAAAGTCCCATCGGATCAGTCAACCGCCGAGCGGACAAACTGCTCAAGGCCAGGAGCGGCAACGCCATTGGTCACATCCGTAACCGGACTCATTTCTAACGGTGACGTTCCAGCCAAGGAAAAAACCTTGCAAGGCGGCGAGAAATCCAACTCAAAAGACTCAGCAGACGATCAACGGGATCCAAATGCGAAATTCACCTTAGTCAAATGGAAACCTGTCAAACCTGTTGGTGTGAGTTCCTCAAATGAAAGCAGAGGCAGGAAACGCAAGCTGTCAGACACAGAAGATGGAGACTCTGAGGAGGAAGTCATATCTGGGGAACAAAGCATCAACGGGAGCCAGAGAACCAAAGAAAAATCGCAAACTTTACAAAACAATGGATACAACAGAGAACTCCTAAATATACATATAATTAAGCTGGGCATCAAAAAGCTGCACCTGCCTGAGGATCCGTCCATTTGCTCTGCGTTTGCTTCCTGCCTGAGCAGCAATCCCAGAGTTGTTATCCGAAAACTGCCAGTTTCTTCTGCTAGCGATAGGTTGTCTGGAGGAGGAGTGAAGTCCTACAAGGAGAAGAAGAAGACAAGGACGCCTGGAAGTCCTGGCCTGGATGACAAAGAGTAAGGTTTAAACAACAAGCTGCTAGTCGGCCTCCTGGAGTAAAACTTTAATATTCGTTAAAATGACTTTTTGTGTTCTGGGTTTTGTTGTTGATAATCTATTATTGATCCATGTTGTTATAATTCGAATGTGATAGTTACACTTCAACGTAGCGATGAACAGAGTAATTGATTGGGTTTCTACTTTGTCCAACGTCTGTAAATTTAAAACTTTGCTTTTACAGTTTTCCAAATCCAGATATGTCTGGAGAAGGGAAAACTGAGGCTGTTATAGTTTCCAAACTTCATTCAATATTCTATAATCTGGAAGCTTACAAAAAAAAAATCAACAGTTAAAAAGTAAGTCCAATAATAGTTGTAAATTGCATTTTCTTTCTTTGAGGTACAACAAGCAGAACAAATGTCAAAAGAAAATGTTAGCATTTAGTGTAAAATAATCCATTTAAGTTTGAAAGGTTGCCATATATTTTTGAAATAACGCTGATTTGAAAGAATCCAGATGCCAAAAACACAGAAACAACTCAAATACTCTGTGAAATCTAAAGCCAACTTTGGCATTATGGGAATATACAAAGTATAAGATCTATTTTAAATGTTTTATTTTCCACTGCCTAGAAGCGCATAAATAATCAATGCATTTCTCATGCAGTTTCAGCTTTATTTTTCTAGAAACATTATTAATTGTTAGAAACATTTACAAAGTTCAGTGGGATAATGTTCATGGTTCTGATCTCTAAAAAATCTTTGAAATGTACATATCTGCTTAAAAAACACTTTGCATACATACATTTGTGAGGAGTCACTGATGTTTACGATCCTGGACATTTTAATGTTTGCTAAGAGTGTAAAATCTAATTAAATTAATTTGAAAAAAATAAAAATGTTTTTCATACTAGTTTCTTTGAGCTCATATTTCTGTTAAATAACATAAATTAGATGAGTTTAAGTGCGCCATTTTGATCTGGATTTTATTTATTTATTGACCAAGTCTTTGTTTGACAGAAATCAGCTGGTTTTATCCAGTGGGAGCAGCTCTTCCCCCCAGCAGGGGACTCCTGCAGGTGATTTAACTCATTAAAAAACTTCATTATATGGGTGGAAAAATAACTGACTAGTTCCAATAAGTTTGGACTGTGTTATGTTTAACTCTGTATGTTTGTGTGTAGAAATCATTTCTTTGTCGGGAGACGACTACGTAGCAGATTCTGAGGATGAGGCGTCAAAGAACTTCAAAGGGAGGGTATGTATGCACCAAATAATAAAAAAAATTAATGCATAGAACAGGGTTTCCCCCAGAAAACTTGCTAAGTCCGGTGGTCGGGGCGTTGAGTCGGTCCACCGGCGGTCTACCGTGTTTTTGTATTAAAAGATGTTAAGTTGACAGGAAATGCAAAAGTATTACTGTGTAATTATATGTTACGGAAAAACATCTCCAGTGAAATGCTATTTAAACCCACAACTAGTCTAAAAACAACAAATTTGAACTTCTGTTTAATCCAAATTAAGTCAGCGGCTCCATCAGGGCTTCAGGGGCCCCATAAACACTAATATTTTAAAACAGACCACAGATACATAAATGTAACACTTGTTTATTGAGATTGTCAATGCTGTTAAATTTTATTCAATTGTTTAGGCATACATAAATTAAAAGATTTTAAATTATTTAACATTTCGATCCAAGATTTTAAGAAGTTGGCAAGTTTACTTTGTAAAACTTAGAAGAACATAATTTATAGTTAGATTGTTTTATTACCATAGCAACAATCTGATGCTGGGAGTTTAATCTTTGAATTTACAAATACCTTTTTAGGCTGGCCAATTAAACTACTCTCTTCTCCCATATTTCACTAAATCTAAAACAGAAGCTGTTAGAGGTGCTGATATTTTTTTAGGAACAAAAGGGGCCAGTAAATCAAATTCTGCTCCAGGCCTCATACAGCCTTGAACCGGCCCTGCATGATGAGGTAAATCTGCTGCACTATGCAGAGACGCGCAATAAACGGGAGATTTAATTCAATGCTGCTAATGTGGCTTTAGTAGCTCTTCCATTTCGTGTCTGTTGAGTTTTTAATCGTCACAGAAACTATTCTGGTTGGTCGAGTTTATGGGGCGAGTTTCTCAGATTTGCATGTGGCCGCGGGCATTAACTCCAAGTAGACAACGCATTTGATATGGTTTGATGCATCGTGTAACCGGAAAATTAAAACTAAAAATAATAATTAAATAAAATAATATAATATAAAATCAGCGTGATGTGTGACTCCGAGGAGAGGCGAAAGCTGAACCAGCATGATGAGGTTAGCGCTGCTCGTTATCCATCAACGGTCCGGCCAACCAGGACCACAGACATAAACTTTACAGGGAAGACAGACTCAGAGCCACACGTTGGGCAGCGCGTTGAGATGTAAACGCCACATATATTGTTCGTTCACAAAGATAAATCATTCTCACCACTTCACAACGCGCCTCTGAATTTGCTACAAGTTATTCCTGCGGTTCACATGGAGCTACGCAACCAAAGCTAACGCGTTCTTTGGAGAGCTCTTACCTATCAATGGAAGAGTTTTTGGAGAACTCTTACCCAAAGTTCTCCAAAGGATCATAATTCTTCACAGTAAGTTGATGTAAATATCCATACAGGTCAGCCTGTGTCCAGGTGAGTGAAAGGAGGCGGCAGCGTGAGGCAAAGCGCAGAGGTTAGGGGGATGTTCTTTGCGTCTCCTCCCATAGTGCACCACTTGCCAATTATTCTGTGGCCACATGTCTCAATGTCTGTTTTTATACGGTAGGCTTTATTACTTAAAAAATATTCTGTCCAATATCTGTTTTTTTTATATATATAATCTGTATATGTATTGTTATATTTGAATTACTTATGCGTTTATGATTCTTCTGACATACATTGTTTTTTCTGAGTGTTGGTCGCGGTCCGCTTGGAATAACTTAATATTGTTGATCTGGAAGGCTCAACGGCATGTTGCTGTTAAGCCAGGTTTACATTAGGCAAAGAATGGCACAGTCCATCTCTGCAGAAACTCTCAGCCTCAGATGTAACATATCCACACATAAGAGTTTTTATTGCTCTTTAATGAGCAATAAAAACTCACAGAAGTTCTTAATGTCTTAGTGGCGGACATTAGCCAGTAAGAAAGTCAGAATTGGTGGCTTCCTAGGCACCAGTTGGGTAACATGCTCACCTGTTTCCCCTTTTTCTATATAAAATCTTTGAATGTTCTTCTGTTTTTTTTTTCTAGTAATTTTTATCAAGTTGTCGATGTGCCAGTTCAGACACATTTCAAACAAAGTCCTGGCATGTCAACGTGTATCCTGTGCTCTACCTCCCCCAGTTGTTCATGAGGCGTTACTACAAGACCAAACACGGCACATACGTTCCCACCCTGAGGGAGTTCTGGAAACCCCGGGCGACCCGACCAGACCTGCTGTCGGCTGGCAGCAAACCCAGGTGATAAGAGGGACATTCAGTGGTTTGCAACCTGGAAACTAAAGCATTTCATGATGTGTGGAGTTTGACTTTTATCCTACCTTCTTTTAAATAAATTAGTCTGAAATGCAGCTGTCACTGCAGTTTAGACAATTGCTAGCCAATAAAAGCAATAAAGGTTTGACGTTTTCGGCTTTATTGTCTCTTCCTGCCTTTTATTCTTACTGTTGATGACACTGAATGAAAAAAGGCTCAACTTCAGTGCTCTCCACTGACCCTCCCTTCCTTCTTCATTTCCTTAGTGTAATGTCCAGCGTACACCACACATGTTGTGGGCCCATTTTCAAGCCATGAAAGATCACACATTAGCCGACAGAAATCCTACGTATAACAGTTCGATCGGGTTCATCGTGCTGTGTGGTGCCCAGCCCCATGGGCACAAAGTAATGGCTACAAGTCCAGTTAATCAGATTAATGCCTAATTTTAAAATCGGGCATTGATCAATGCTTTACTAGAATCTACCTGTTACGTAGGTGGCTAGAGTCAGCATAACATCCTGACTGAATAAAAATCATTATCACCCAACTCACCATACACTGCAGGATGATCGGTTACAAAATCACCATCAACAATCTTAGAGCGGCCAACGATCTAAGATTGTCATAAGGGAAAAATATTGACAAAAAAATTGTGTAGTGTGAACTACTACATTAGGTAGTCGGATGGGCACATCTTTATTTAAATCTAGTGATTACGGAAGGGCAATATAGTATACAGGCTTCATAATCTGCACTCTTTTGGTTGAATGCAGTATTTATTTCCACTTTGGCTTTATGTCGTTTAGTTTTTATTCAAGTACGTTTTTTGTTCATGGAGACAGAATACATTTTATTTTTGTTTTATTTAGTTTAGTGTTGTGTTCTTTTGAAAATTAAGTGCATCTATCTATGGCAGGAAATAGCATGTAATTTCCATTAAATTAGTGGCAAAAGGTTTTGAAACAATATTGCCGTTTAATGCAATAATTTTTTAGACAATTGCTCCGCAAAATTTGTTTTCGTGACAGATCTATCAAAAGACATGAGTTATAATTAAAGAATGGTATCTTGTTATAAAATCTCTCATCTATATTAGCTTTCTTATCAATGATGACTTGTGTACAGATCCAGTAGGAAGGCCAAAGTATATGATGGAAAAATTGGACAAGGATAAAATTAGAAAAAAATCATAAATGGGTCTGAAGTCAGACGAGGTTCAGAGTCGACAGCTCATCCCTCCCGTCACCGTGACGGTCTCTCCTGTGATGTAGGAAGCATCATCAGAGCACAGGAAGGCGATAGTTCCTCCGATCTCTTCAGGTTCTCCAATCCTGAAGCCGCAGATAAATAAACACAATTATTCCACAGGTTCAGCAAACTCAACCACGAGTTAAGCTAAACGTCACCTCTTAATGCTGAGCTGCTTTTTCAACTCATCCACAATGTCTTTGTTTTCCCACAACTGGAACAAGAAAAGAAAAATCACAGTCTAATACGGTAATCGGGAACCCAAAAGCTCTGAAGATCCATGAAGCGTTAGTGTCCTTACTGCAGAACTGAAGCGGGTTTTGATGACTCCGGGAGCCACGCAGTTCACCCTGATGTTACTGTGAGCCAGCTCAGGAGCCAGCGCCCTGGTTAGACCCAGCAGGGCCGTCTTACTCACACAGTAGGGGCCCAGGCCCTGCAGAGAGACAGCAGGACCATTTTACTGAACCCAGAAGACACTGGGGTTTCAACAGTGACTAGGAAAGCTAGTTTTTTTGCTATGCTTGACTGTTATGTATAAAGTTCCTCCAACTATCCCATATGTATATATATTTTTTTCAGTCTTAAATTTCATTCAAGGTGGCATTAAAAAGGTCTTCAAAAACTTAATTGAGAACCTCACCTGCATTGGTTGGTATCCACCCACAGAAGACACAAATATCACGTTTCCGCCTCTGAAAGAGAAATGATGAACCACTGAAAACACAACTATGAGTTTCATTGTTGACTCTTCTTTTCCTACCAGTGCCATCCTCACCCTCTCTTCTCCATATGAGGCACCACCAGCTTCGTCATGAGGAAGGCAGCTTTTACATTTACGGACAGAATCTAAATAGAAACAAGAATGATACAAAATATGTTTGTCTTTTTTACAGTTTCGGTAGAAGAAAAAAAAAGCGTGAAACAGAAGTTTTTTGTTTAACTTGAAATTTGATATTTTGCAAAAGCATCCATACCACTCAAACTTTTTGACATCCGGTCACATTACAAACACAAACGTTAAAGGCTTTCATGTTAAAGATGAACATTTATGTTGAATAGAATGAGTCCTGAAGCTTCGTGGTCGTGGCCTTTACCTTGTCCCACACGTCCTCTGTGGAGTCCAACATGTTTCCAAAGAACGGGTTGACCGCTGCGTTGGACACCAGGATGTCAATGCCCCCACACTGGTCCACAGTCTGAGTGCAACACAAAGTGAGAAGTTAAACTGCAGCGTAGCATATTAATGCAACAAGACATAGGCCTCAAATAATACGAAACACATTTAAAACCCCGGTCCAGTTCACAAAAAAAAAAAAAGGAAACTCGAAAAGTCAATTTGTAGATTTACACGAGTTTGGAATCTATTAAAGGTTCATTTTAAAGGGATGAAATGATTATTGCTTTGCAGACAGACTGTCCGACGGCACGACACATTAGACGCAGGCAGGAAACAAAGGACGCTCAAAACAGGAGCTAAAGAACTGGCTGTTTATGGGACTACCATATGTACAATCATTTATAAGGGCATGATTTCCATGGAGGCACCTCACACAGCAGTCAGGTATCCTCCAAGTCAAGCAGAGCTGCATGCTTGTGGTTTCACGAGATGTACCTCAAAACCTATCTCTGCAGTGGAAAAGTTTACGGGCTGCCGAGATTAAGATTGAAGTACTTGGGAAGATTGTTGGTCTCCAGGAATAATAGTAAGAAGAGCCTCAAATATGAAGTGAAGTGAAGCTGGAGAGCATCTAAAAGGACAACAAAAACAGCAGCGCAAACCATCTGAAAGTCTTCAGACAGAGAAAATGTTCCCCCCCCCATCCCTCTCAGACAGACTGAGGCCCCCTTGCAACGACTTCACCAGAGTCGTCCGCGTCTGACTCAGAAAGAAAGGAGCTCAGCTGAAGCTCGGCGAGGAGGAGTGGGTTTCAAATCCCTCCTGAGCAGAACCTTCTACAGGTCTGTTGCTCCGTGGCAACAGGAAATGTCTGAGGTTTGCTTGGAAAAATAACGCAGTTATTACCCAGGAGTTTAGTCGGATTTTCCATTGACTGGGGGTGAACCTCCGATACCTCAGATTCAGTATTTTGTTTTTCAACTAGTTTTCGCAGAAGGCCTGCACTATTTCCACACATTTTACCACCGAAGACGCTCAAGCTCACCAGCTGGACCAGCTTCTCCCTGTCCTCTCCTTTGCCTACATTACATGTGGTTCCAGTTACTCGGATGCTCTGGCTCTTCAGCAAAGCCACAGCCTTGTCCACGTTGGCCTGCCGCCGGCTGCTGATGACCACGTGGGCCCCTCTCTTTCCCAGAGCCTGAGCTGCAGCCAGGCCGATTCTGAGGCGAAAGAGGAAAAACGGAGCCTCGTCACGAATGAACAAAGCCTCGCAAAACTTTCCAGACCCGTCTTATCTCAACAGCAACCGCAAACGTCAGCGGGGTTTGTTGGGATTTTATGTTGAAGGCCAACGAAAAGTAGGATGCAAGTACAAATGCACAAAAACGTGCAGTACGGATTTGTATTCAATCTCATAACGTCAAATAAACCAACTATGCCATTTAATCGAAGCGGAAGCAACACTCTGCACATCTTCTCACCCGATTCCCCTTAGGGAAACGTGGTGGAGGCAGCATCATGCAAGCTGGTTTAAGGCAACACAAGATGGCAAACATGGTTTCTGCAAGTTTCAGTAACTTAAATTTTGTAAAGACCAAAGCAAATTCTCCAAAATAACCTAAATAAATTTTAAATATTGCACTTTGTCCAGGAGCTGGTTGTAAATAATGGTGTTTTGATGTAATTTTCCCACAAAACCAACAATGAGTAAATGTCAGGAAGAAAGAATAAATAAACTAATATACTAATTTAAGACCTAAATAAAGGTAATTTTAGGCCTTGTAAGAGAATTTAGGCTCTCTTACTACATTTTTAAAGCCTAAAATTGAAACAGTTAGATGCTCAGCATAACATGTTCACGTGCTAAAAGGTCCCAGTCAAAGTCCAGCGCTAAATTAAATGGAGAATGTGCGGCCAGACTTAAAAACTAACACTTACAGGTTGGTCTATCACAAAAAAATAAATAAAAAATCCCAATAAAGCGCATTTTAGATTTAATTGTGGCAACATGCCAAAACGCATAAGGGGTAGAAAACTATTTGCAAGGTACTGGAAGTCAACATATATCATTTGAAACATCATCGTTGAAATATTTATTTACACACTGGCAACATATCGGAACTGAGAAACTACATTTTCTTTTCTCTTTTTGTTTTGGAAATCCATTTTCTTAGAACAGACCACAGTCACGTCCTGGGTTTCTGCTGAAGCTGTTCCAGACACTTAGCTCTACAAACAGTTCAGTCATTCTCACCCATCTGTGGAGGCTGTCACAATGGCTACTTTCCCATCCAGATTGCTGTGAGACATTCTTCTCTGGACAGAAACCGGGTTGGTCCTCAGAAACCTGGATAAACCCCGAAACATCACCTGCGACACGAAGCAAGCAAAGTTACTTCATGCACAGACTAGTTCACGAGGGTAAAGGTCAGGGACTCTGACCGAGCTCGTTGTTGGGCGGGATTCAGAGGTATGAAAGGTGGATGACACAGAATTCCTATTGCACATTACGCAAACTGACACCGTTAAGACTCATTAAATCAGCAATGTAATGATGAAATATCTGATCGAGGTTCAATGATAACTTTACGGCCAGCGGAGGAATACTGACGTTTAAGCGCCAGGAGGAGGATTATCTCACCAAGACGGACATGCAAACTGTAACCGACGGAGAAGTTGCAAAGGTGGAGCGTTTGATAAAACACAAAAACTCAGGCAAACTCTGGCGAGAGGACCTTTGACTTCTTGCTACGTCTACTGTATTCCGGATACAGGTACCCCTGTCAAAATAAAAGCTTCAAACAAGCGCCTCGTTTTCGTTTGATAACTTTTAAATGCGTGACCTATGATAATAGCATCAGTTGGTAGAATAAATGTGTACTGTTAGGTTCGTTACTTACTAATAACGTTACGTGTCTAAGTTATGACGACTCGGGAAGATTAGTTATCTGATTAACAGTTCAAATCGACGCCCCTGAACGCACCCACAAAACATCAGCCAATCACAGAAGAGGTGCAGATAATAGTGCGGATAGAAGCCAGATTTCAGTGAGAAAGGATTGGGCTAAATAATTGTGCCAACAAGACAGGTTTCCCTTACAGTTCAGGGGAGAATCCGAACCTATCGATACATGTATTACGAGTTACGAAGTAATGTATCCGAACCACTGAAAGAGGCCGAGAGGCACATCTCTCTAAGAAAAAATTATTTTTGATATCGCTGCACAGTAGAAAGTGAGCTCGTCCGCCATCTTGTGAGTGGCATGTGAACCTGGAGGATTCTTACTATTAAACGTGGTTTTCAACATAGCAAAGGCACTAAAATTTATTCTAAACTACTTTGAACATATATCGTGGTCATACACAATGATGTGAAATCATTTTTTATTGTAGATTAATTTACTTCTTAATATATGGAAAATAATTTAATGAAATATAATTTTAGCCTTTTTAACTAAAACACATTCAGTTTTTCCAGATGTGTTTAGCTCAAAAGGTACTACTTAAGATATAAAGGCTAGACTAGCTTTAAGTGTTAAGAATGTATTATTCTTATTTTTCTGCTAATTATTAAAATATTAATAAATAATGAATTACTTATATTTTTATAATAAAGGGGGATGACAAAGAGCTAGTGTCTAACCATAAATATCTAATTTAAGTGCCTAATAGTGTTGTTTTTCTCAGTTGTAAATGGTCTAATAGTATGTCAACACTGTCCAAGTTATGAAGGTCTTATCTTAATCATATACAAAATGTCAAAACCATGTAATGACCTGCAGACCTTGTTCCTGGATGAATGATTATGTGAGGGAAATGTTTAGTGACTTCAATACTGTAAATCACAAAGGAAAACACATATTTTAAAGTTAAGTGATTTATGTCAAGTATCTGTTAACTTTGAAGATTAATGCAGCTAATAGAAATCAAACCTTTGAATGAGTTTTGTTTCACAATCCTCTGAAGACTGTAGATGTCTAACTACAGTCACGAGGGTTAAGGTCGTGACTATAGTTGCACTTGTGCGACTTTTTCTTCCGTATTTTTCAAGTATTCAACCTACCACTAACATGCTTGGAAACGGCAGTCTTTAAACAACCAGTTTCATTGATCATTACATCTTTGCGTCACATATGGAGGGTGTCAATGACCTTTGCTGGTTAGCTGTCAGTCTTTCTCTTGATTGTGTCATCATATCTGTTTTAAAAATCATTTTTCATTTGGGTTGCGTAATATTCTGATGTTCAAATAAACTACTTTTTTTCCCTTTTGCTTTCTGAAGTTGCAAACCTTTTCCATCAAAAATGAGAGAAATGTATAAATCAGCTTTATTTGCCAAATTTAAAAAAACAAGAAATTCCACCTTAATGTTAACCAGAGAGACACCCTGGAGAAAAAACACTGTTTTGTTTTTGCAAATATCACTTTGCCATCCCTACCTGAAGGCAAAACCTTAAATGTGTTCAGAATGTGTGGGATCTGCAAAGATTTTAGTTACCTATTTCTGAGGTAACTCGCCTCAGAAATAGGCGCTCATACTACTTTGTATGAGTATTCTGTCTATTCTATTTTAATGTTTAAAATAGAATGTTTAATGTCTATTTTAATGTTTAAAATAGAATAGACAGAATACTAAAATGTAAACTACCTGTATTGCTCCTCAGTGAGGAAATTCAGTACCAGAGGCAAAGTGACAGATAAATCAAACTTTCATGCAGGTTCACAAAAACACATCATTTTGTGCAATACAACTATATAGTAGTTTAGTCTTTTGAATTATATTCCTGAAAATAAATTTAATTTATGGCTACATAAAAATGATTATGATACAAATGTAACATGAGCAAAAACTCACGAGACAAAACAATCTGAGCAGTTTGCTTGATTAAAAAAAAAAGCCACTCACAATATGGCGGCGACGTTGACCTACGACTCTGACGCCCATGCGTCGTTTGCTCTCCGACGTTTGTGTGATCGAACCTCAATGGCCAAAGATTTTCACGCCTGGAAAGACACGATTCCTCACTTATCTCCCTGAAAGCGTTACGTCGATGGGAAGTTTATCCACGACAAGACAGAAGCCAGGTATTTGTTTTTATTTTTAAACCGACGGCTTTGCGCTCTAGCGCCGATTAGACTGGTAACAGCTGGGATTTCATGCTACGCTCCAGGACTATTGTTTTGAATTGAGCCTTAGCAGCAAGGGGCGATATGGACAACCAGCGTTAGAGTGTGTAATCCAGTCGGTTAGTGTTTAAAGCTAGGCCTCGCCACGGCTCGTTGCCGTCGTATCAGCTCATAATTACACGAATTAACAATTATTTTTCATGTCACACACACGCGCGCGCGCCAGCTATTAACGTGCTAGATGACCATTTTAACGTGCAGCATTTGCTTTTAAATGCAATCCGTTAGGGTGATGTTACCGTAACGTAACGACAATCGCTCGTCGCACGTCGTGTTGCATACGGATGATGCATGACTTTAGGCGGTTGGACCGGTTTGGTGTTCAGTTGTTGTATCTCATCAAAGCGTGAACGTCGTTTCCACCTGGATTACAGGATCCGCGCCACTGAGATGAGTCCCGTCCAGAGCCAGCTGTGCCTCGGCAGCCAGTCACCCTGCTGCTGCCCGTCAACACATCCGACAAAAATCACTGCAGATCTGATCTGATCTGCACGGATGGGCTGAGCGATCGGAGCACTTAGTTTCACAGATTCTCAGAGAAATATCTAATGAGTTTGGAGCCATGTCTGTCTCTGTAAGTACAAGACTTTCCTTTCTATGTGCATAGATTTATTTAAAAAAAACAAATAAAAAATGTCAATCTTTCTGAGGTGGACATATGAGATTATAAATGACTGACATGAGCTGAAACATGATGGCCACTTTCTAGCTGTTGTAGGTTTTCACTATATTTTTTTTATGAGGATCCTTATTGCCTCCATTACTGTTTTGAGGGAGAGAGGGGAGCTCCCTCATGGCTCATTGGAGCCTCTCTGTCCCTGATGGGGGTTTGGTTTAGAAAATGAAAGGGGGTCTGACTCTCTGGCTTTGGGTTGGCAATTAAACCCTAAACAGCCAGAGACAGATGTGCCTCTCATCCCCTCCCCCTGCCTCTCATCTTGCTCATTAACATTAAGCTTCCGTGTCCATTTGATCATTGATCCACCTCCGACTGCTTCCCGTCGTTCTCTTTTGGCCATCATTACTGACCCAGCTGGGGATTTTGAGATTTGGATTTTCTGTGTGTGTGTGTGTGTGTGTGTGTTTGTGTGTGTGTGTGTATGTGTGTGTGTGTGTGTGTGTGTGTGTGTGTGTGTGTGTGTGTGTGTGTGTGTGTGTGTGTGTGTGTGTTTCTGTGCTTTGTGGTCCACCAATTCTTCCTTTTCATTCAGATGTTCTGAACTCTTCACTATTCAGTGTCATTTTTCACCATTTAACGTCTCTAAACAATCAACAAACTCTTGGCAGTACCATGTCAATATGACTCTGGGTTACTTCTCTACTTATATATAAATAATTATCACTAATTTAAAACAAGGTCAAAGAGATTTGGGATTGACCTTTTGAACTGTATTCAGACACTTCTGTTGGCAATTAGTGTGGTTTAAGTATGTTGTGTGAATTTGCACCAAGATTCCAACAGAGAAATGTTTTTACCCACAACAATTTGCTTCAAGTCAATTCTTTCCTTCATCAATATGACCAAATGTTCCCAAGACAGATGCAAATTGACAGCTATTTTTTGTTCCCATAAAATGTCTAAAAAACTTCGGTTACCAATTTCTTGGTACATCTCTCATGCTGATAACTTATCAACTGGTTGAATTGAATATTTTTTATATTTGCATTGAATATATTTAATTTTCCTTAATTAGCCTGTAGATTGTAGTTGTGTTTCATATGAATTCTGAGAGATTATAACCCCAGATCACAACAAAAGCAATTTCAATCTGGAGTCACACAGCGTTTCCTTACAGCAGACATTGAAGGAATATAAACAAATATTAACAGTTATGAAAGGTAATAAATGCACTCTGTACTCTCTTAAAAGTCAGGTATGAAACAAGCAAAATATGGTGACACAATCAACTACTGCTCACTACCGTGTGTGGTGTAAACACGTGAGACAGGACAATCAGGTGTAACCGTACACTGCAGACTACAACTCTCTTTCATTTTCTAGTTGGCGTTTTATTAGTGAATTAGTAAGTATTCAAAGTCCCCACTGTCATTCCTCCTCTTTTTCTAGACGGTTTTGGCTAAAGCCCTGTATGACAACACAGCAGAAAGCCCTGAGGAGCTGGCTTTCCGAAAGGGCGACATCTTGATGGTTCTGGATCAAGAGAAGACCGGCGGGCCAGGCTGGTGGCAGTGCTCCCTGCATGGAAAACAGGGCATTGTTCCCGCCAACCGCCTCAGAATTTTGGAGACCGCTCAGCCGCCGGGCTCTGAGGCTGGTCCCGGACTGAAGGAAGACTCTGTGTACTTATCCCCTGGTCTTCCTTTGGCTCGGACTGTTGTCGGCGGAAGCACGGACGTTGCTGACGGAGTATACCTGTCGCCGTGTGCCACAGGCGAAGGTCGAGGCGGGGGAGTCGCAACTCGGACTGGAGAGCTACGCAGAGTGGAGGCCGGCCGTCCGCGCTCACACTCGAGTTCTGGCACTCGCCCCAGACCGGACTGGGATATTGGTGTGACAGGACGGCCGCGATCTCCGTCTTTAAGGGGGCGTGGTTCAGAAATGTCTGGAACTCTTTACCAGAAGCCACTAAGTCCCATGCCTTCTGCAGCTCCGCATGCCAGGCAGCCTGGAGTTTTCCTAGCTTCAGAATCTGTTTACCTTTCTCCCAGTGGTGTCCCAAGGGCTACCGATGAACCAGAAGACACTACATACCTTGTTCCGAGAGACAAGCCAACAGTAGGACATTCAGACGACTGTTACTTGGTGCCCAAAGGGACGCCGCTTGCAAGTGATGATGTTTACCAGTCCCCAACAGGTGGTGGTGTGAGCAGTACTCTCTGCGCTAACGGCACCTCTGGGATCAGTGTTATGCCACAGCCCAAAGCAAGTCAGGACACACCTGGAGTTTACCAAACACCTATCCCTGTCGGGTCAAACCTACATCGGCCACCCGCCACAGTTCTGGCTCACCAACACCCATCTTCGCTAACCCCACCCCAAGCGTCTCCCCGACCCCTGCTCAAGGGTCTTCCCCCAAACTCTGCAGCTGGAAGGGGCAAACCCAGTGCGGCTAGTCACCGGGGATCCCCTTTTTCAATCAGAGCAGGGCAAGTTAGGGCTCCGGGATCGCCAAACTTTGCCCGCAAACCTCCTCCACCAGCCCCTCCTGTGAGAGGGGTCACCAGGAAAGAAGCACAGCAAGCATTGCCTCAGACGGTCGCCTCCGTCCCCAAACCGACGGCGCAGGCAAGTCCCGCGGCCCAGCTGCAACCAGAGGACAAGCAAATCAGAACTCCCCAGGGTAATGGAGAAAAGATGAGCAACGGCCTGGATAGAAGCGGCGGAGTGCCGAACAAAACTGGAGAAAAGCACAATTACTCGGATGCTGCAGATGACCAGGTATGGTGTGCATGTCTTTAAACTTACTTTTATACCTTACGTCAGTTTTTATGATGAATTATCTCATACAGATGTACTGTCACAGCTTGATGTTGTCCTCTGCTGCCATGTTTAGGTGTATGACACCCCTCCAAGTGGCAGGTGGCAGCAGCCGATCCAATCCACTCGCGTAGAGGATGTCGATGGCATTTATGACACCCCGCGCAGCATCCAATCACAAGCTGACCCTGAGACAGAGGTAAAGCAAGTATTTAATTTCTGGCATGTGTCTTAAAAGACATGAAATAGCTTTGATTTCAATGTTTTTAAAGAATCCGAAAATGCGATTAAAATCTTCAGTTAAATCCCGTTAATAATCCTTATCCTTACCTCCAACTGTAGAGTACCCCAACGGCCATTAATAGGAAGTAAAAGCCAATCTTTATATCATCTCATGGTTTCAAGTTATTTTAGTGCGATCCCCGAGTAACTATTGAGAATAACTGGAAGTTTCTAAAGCTGCACTGAGCACTCAGCCCCTTCCCTACCTGTTGCTACACACTGCAAATGAGTGAACTGAAAGAAAGCTGCTACACTAAAACAGACAAACTTTGCTGTTCTTCATATATATTTCAGTACATGTGATTGTGAGGCATGTAATCAGATAAAATATGATTTAACAATATGCTAAGTAATTGTAAATAACATTATGCAATAAAATCCTGGTTTTTGCTGAGAATCTGAGACCAGTCACCAGAACACCTTAACCGAGTTTTAAACGGTTCACCAAACTACCCTCAAAAAGCAATGATTCCTTAATTTTATTTCTCATATATCCAACAGTAACCCCAAAGAGACATTTGATACTTTCTGTAATTACTTAAAATTCTGAAGTGGAAAGTCAGAACTCCTGCACAGCTTAGAGCTCAGATTAAATATGGCTTCCACTCATGGAAAACATTGTCAATGTCGCAGGAGTAAATTATCTATTTGCACGTCTGATTTTTTTTTTATTTGTTTAATTTAATAACAATAATAGCATTGTGCAATCTATATGTGTGAGCAAGTTTCTTCTGTGTTTTAAATGCGTAGACTTGAGAAAAGTATGTGATTGCCCTGCACGGCTAACACCTGTTTGCACCACGAAAATGAGGAAATGCCAGTTGTTTTGTGACTTTCCAACTATACGGCATCAAGCAATTTGTGATTTCCGATTACGTAGGTTATTTATCAGCAAATACCAGTTTTCTTCAAAACCTGACATGGCATTTTCAGTTTCTTTTTTAATATATTCTGATTATTGAGGAATAAAAAATCGTCTGATTCCAGTCCCGGACTCTGACAGATCGGTGCATCCCAACAACTAACCTTTTTGAATCGTTACCAGACCCAAGATCACAATATAAATCATCAAGTCCTATTCAATCCTAAAAGAAAACTGTAGAAAGTGTTGTATAAAACTGGGCTACTCTCAATTTTTGGGATTTCCTATAACTTTGGCACTTTTCTTTTGATTTAGAACAACAGTTTAACTAGCTTGGAAAAGGTTTGTGAAGGAATTGCTTCGATCGGCTGTGTTTTACAGGGGCTACCAATGCAACTGTGCTGTATACTATCTGTTTCCTGATAGTTTTGTGACATTCGTTGCAGTCATTAGTTTAGAAATTACTGCAAGCTGTGGTATTACTCTGGAATTCATGTCTATACAAGCGCAGTGGGTCGTGAATGCGAGAGATAACTATCACATACCCTGTCACTATTTCTTCCCACATACCACCATTAGTCTGCCTCCCTGCCCCCCTCCAAGGCGGGGCCACACCTGTCTCTGTCGGCTGGGGAAGCCTGTCTATCCAGTCCAAATGTTGTTACTATTTTCTCCCAGTCACACCCATGTGTGAGGGCCATTCTACGGTTGTCCCACCACCAGCCCTACCACCACCCTGACCACAGTGGCCTCCCCTTTAATCTTAGCTTAGAATGTGTGCCAGCTGTTGGACTGTTTTTCTCCTTTTGTCCCGATCCTCCCTGGTCTCAAATGTAATTACAGACACCGTTTCTTGCTGTTATTGGGTGTGCAAAAGTGAGTGGTCAATAATTAAATAGGTCAGAAATTCCAAATGTATATATTTGCTGATCTTTTTGTAATTTCCTTTTTTTTTTTGCTCATTTCAATTTCATTCTAGACTTTTTGATAATCAAATGTGCAGTATTTTACTAATTTAAACGGCACAAACTCCATCTAAAAGTGCAGTTAGGGTGAGTTTTTGTGAAGTAAATGAAAATGGCAATAATCTGAAAGTTTTCCACTTCTCATGGTTGTGTTCCCGTACAACTCAACTAAAAACAACAAATTTATTGGGAGGGAAAAAAGTTTAAAACCCCCAATTATTTTATTGCATGAATATGCGTCCACTTAAGCTAAGACTTTGTTGGCGCACTTTTTTATTTTATTTTATCTCTCAACCTTACTGAGTTCACACCTGGCCTCAGGTATAGTGCATCTGGTTAACCTGAAATGAAGTTCAGCTCTGTCTTGTATCCTTTTGTCAAACCTATGATGTGCAGACAGGTTATGTAAGCTTATGTTCAAAAGTATTTGCTGAGCGGCGATAAATAAAGACCCGCTCACATCAATTGGAAACAGTTTTATAATCAGGAGCAACCAGGAACATCTTGTAAGTGTTGGCTGCATTTCACACCTGCCAGCAATCACCTCTGCTCTCCATATGTCCGGACTAAGAGCGTTACATCCAGGCATTGTTTTGGCTAAAACCGTCCAAAACAATGTGGTTTAATGTGTTATGGTCAGATAACAAAACTTAAACTTTTCGTCCCGTATGTTTTGTCTCTGGAACAACACAAACAAATGTACTAATGGGGCAACTTTTACTCAAATGGATACAACTCAGTTTTGACTAAGCGTTCAGGTATATGCTTGGATAACGAGATGATAATCAACACCAGAATGACCTCACCAGGGGAAAAGTGTCAGAACGACCCAACAACGATCCAGATCTGAATTTGACACAAAATCTAAGGAGTCCTGTGAAGAGGCTGCGGCTATGGCAAGAGATAGCCGCAGTGTCTGATAGATTTAGGGGATGCATATAGGGCGTAGTGGGGAAATATTGCCAAGTAGGGATGTGGCCTGCAGATAGACTCCTATTAAAGTTTTAGATTGAGGGTGTGCACACTTGTATAACCAGATTGTTGCTGCTTTCTTTTATGTATTTTTCTCACCAGCAGATTTATTTTCTTAGTGGTGTTGGTAAGAAGTTTTCAAATGCACATTGTTTGAAAGAAAACATCATCCTATCACGTTCTCCAAGAATTTTCATTTAACTTTTCCTCATTCCCACAGTTACAGAGTAAAAGGAATATGAATTTGGTGAAAATGTGTTGTTTTCGCCACTTGTAGGTCTATGACGTCCCCACAATCACTCTGATCAAACCCGCGGCAGACATAAAGCCTGAAGAAGACGAGGACGAAGTCTACAGTGTCCCCACTCTCCCACCAGGTGTTCCTCTGGTGCTGGCTGAGTCCACCGGCAGCCTCCCCACTGAGGACATTTCCCACGTTGGACAGGTCTGTTTTGTCCCGGGACCCGACAAGCGAGCCAGCGGCGGAGATCCGAAACAAGACTCCACTGAAGTTGACTGTGGGATCTACGACATGCCCTCCCTGACCATTGAAGTGCTTCCCCATTCGTGCTCGTCGTCCTCCTCCGCCTCCACTCGCCGCCACTCTGTTTCCAGCAACGGCTCCGGCGATGTCCAGTGGAAAGCTTCGCTGTCGAACCTCGTCCACTCGCTGCTGGGCACCGCCTCGTCCCTGTCCTCACGGGACCTGGCTACGTCTCTGGCCGAGATCCTGTCCACCTGGAAGGCCAGCCACGCAGGTGACCCTCCGCCGCCTCTCCAGCAAGCCTGGGCTCGACTTTCGGACGTGCTTCCGGCGTTGTCCGCCATCGGGAACGCTCCTCCAAACGAGGGGCTCTTATCACTGGTCCAGCGCTCCCTAGAGGAGTCCGCCCTCCTCCTGCAGGCTCAAGGGCGACCTCGTCTGTCTTCCCAGGAATCTCTGTCTCGCAGGCCCTTGCCAGCGCTCCCGGTGCCTGATGGGAAGACATGTGGCGGTGGAATGGGTTCTCGTAAAGGCAGCTGGATCCAAGAACGGCCCCTTCCTCCCACCCCTCAGCCTATGTTTTCCTTGCCTCCATCTCCGGCCTGTGTCACCCTGACGATGGGCCCCGTTAACGGAGAAGAGGACCCTAGCAACGAGTACGCAGGGATTGGCTTGACCCCAATCCCAGCCCCGGTTCCTTCAGGAGACAGTGTTGGATATGTCAAGCTGCAGGTCAGTCCAACGGTCACTGTTTATGAGCGAAGAAGTATTCACGGTCACCACTGACGGTTCTCTGTTCCCCATGCCAGGGTAAACCAGATCTTCCTCCCGATGTCCTCTCTGAGAACGGACAAACTTTCACCGGAGAGCAAAGGGTGAGTAATTTCCGCAATGTTAATCACCTCCACACTTCCTGTGGCGTACTTCACAGGCGTACGTCCTGTGGAACAAGGAAGTACGCCGTGGTTCGATTGTGGTCTTACTAATTGAAAGGGTCTTTTGGTCTTCACTAAATCATGGCAATTAGAGAAATATCGCAAATCAGTTGTTAACTGCAAACTCTCTCTTGAGTTCTCACCGCTGCATATCAGTCATGTTTAGGTCTAGACTTTGACTCATTCACTAGGAAACCTTAATTATGTTGTTTTTTAGCTCCTCTGTTGCATATTTGCAGCTATGTTTACTGTCAGTTCCCTGTTGCATGACTTTCTGTGGACAAACACCCTTTCCCTGCCTCATGTTTGACTGTGGTACAGACAAACATGGAGCAGAGTTCATAGGTGACTCAATGACCAGAAGGTACAAGCTGAAATCATAACCCCTCCACTACTGCGCCTGACGGTGGGTATGGATTGTTGCTATCTTATGCTTGTGTAGTTTGGATAGAATGGTGCGTTGTGCCCAAAGATCTTGTCTTTGGTCTCTTCTGTGAGAAACGCATTGTTCCAGAAGGAATGTTGGAGTCATTCTGTCATATTCTTTGGAAAGAATAAACTTTCTGCATTCAGCAAATCTTTTTTTTTTAATGTCATACTTCAACGTGCCAACTCCGGTCTGCGGATCCAGAGAGCGTAGCAAAGTCAGAGCTCAGGGTGAATTTCCTGGGAAATGCAGTCCGTGGAAGATTGGTCTCAAGTGTTTCCCCGCTTGAGAAAGAAAAATCTTTCTCACTGTGGGAGTAAAGGACTTTAAATGTTGTAACTCTTCACAAATTGATGGCCAGCAACAGGTGCTTTGGTGAAGTCATTGTTGACAACTTTCCACCTTCGCTGTGTTGACAAACTGCCAATGCTGCAGTTTTTATAGAGGCACTCACACCTGCAGCTGATCAGCAACACCTGGATACAACTTTCCCTTTTTAAAACAAAAAAATATGGAAGCAGCAGATGTGCACTTTTCTTTTCCTTGTGTTTTCTTCTACTCTTGTCTTTATTTTCCCCTTGCATTTAAAAAATGTAGGCTCTATTGTGTCTATGCAGTTGAGAGTAGATTTTATTCATTTGAAGATTTTTTTTATTATGTCTTGATATGTAAAACCCTTAAAGCTGTAGTGCACTTTCTGTCTTTTTTCCCATGATGGTACCACGCTCCCTCTGCCTGCGGTCACAGATGATTTATGCGCCGACTGCAGCTCCACTCGGATAAGTCACTTATTCACTCTGAGTTGACAGTGCGCTCTGTTTACTAGTAAGCACTGTGACTCATTAATCCAGCTAACTGTAGCCGTTTGCCTCCCAATGCAGCGCGCGAAGACTCGCTTTGCTTCACGTTGGCCTTCGCAGCCCTGTCGAAAGTGCACACACAGACATTAGAAACCGTAATTAGTCACTCTGAGCGTCCAGCGTCAGACTCTGAGGTCTTGTTGTGCTGCACCAAACTGAAGTCCCGTCTTCTGTGCAGCAGTCTGCATTTTTCCTGCTCCTCGCAGGGTTCCCTAGTCATCGCAGTTCAGATGAAAAACAAGAGTCCACTTGTGAGTCCCAACAATCTGGCCTCACATAGTAAGGGGGTCGTAGGACAATAAGTGACAGAAAGCACAGTCCTTCCTTCAGCAGCGTCTCTTGTTTTTGATAAACTGCTTGGAGTTGTGCTCTTCACTCCGACTTTTCAAACTGTGGAGTTGCGTCTACGATTCTCTTAGGTTTACACGGATGAATTTATTAGCACATGGCAGACACAAGGAGTCCCGTTGCAATTGATTTCAATGTAGGCAAATTACAACTCACTGTTTTTTTTCCTACAATTTATTCAGGTCCCAAGAACTGAGTATGCTTTAGATAATAGTACTTGTTGTGCTATAATTTTGATAAATAATTGGGACTGTCACATGACCTTGTTCAGGCATGAATCATTTTCTAGGCTGCTGTTCCCACACTCAAACTTCAATCTGTGCTGCCTTTTCGTTTTAATTGTGTCCTCTGCTGTGGTTGTTTTAGATGTTATAATCATTTCTCTTTTTTTCACACCTTGGTTGACTACATGACCAAGAAAAGGTATAAAAGTAAGAAGACAATGGTAATAGCCTTTTTGTGACTCAGTCTGGAGTCTAATTTGGGTTGTTTCTATTTCTTCAGTGCTCTTTCCCCAAATCATGTGTTCCAACAATTTATTGAAATCTGGAATGCTCTTAATTTATCCACATTTTGCCAAGTAAAAACCATAAACTTTAATTTATTTGATTAGAATTTTATGTAATAGACCAAAACAGGATAACGCATGTGGAAGGAATATAGTACCTTACTGTAAAATTTTCACTGATGAAAATCTTACAAGTGTGGCATGTTGTTTTAATTGCACATTTTATTGCACATCTCTGTTGTTTGTTTGCCATGTAGAGACTGAAATCTTTGCCTGTACTAATTTGTAAAATAGCTCAACCTCAGAGAGCGCCAGAGACATTGATTTTCAAGTGCTGCCCCACTTTCTCAATCGTGTTTATGTGCTGGTATTTTGCCCATACCAGCACATAAATGTGCTTTGATCTAAACCTTTTCATTAAAAGGTGTTTCTTTATGTCTGAGATTGTTGTCCTGCTCAAATGGTCTGGTTAATAACGATGCACCAATATATTTAAAAAACCTGACCTGCCTTTTTTTTTTGTCTGAAAATGAGCTAAATAGAAATCACAAGAGTATCAACCAATCTCCCAAAATGAACAAAATTGGGCCCAAATTATTTGGTACACGCCTACTGATCAGTACTCTTCTCGGATTATTTGTAAAACTTTGAAAACCCTATGCATCATGTTTGTTCTACTTCACAAATATATGAAAAATAGAGCCTTAAAAAATGCATTCAAGTTTGCAGAAGTAATGGGAAAAACTTGAAAGAGTATAAATACTCTCTCTCGAGGCATAGCGAGTTGAAGTCTTCTCCTCCGTGTCTGTCGTTTCCACCCCTCACCGTTGCGTTTCCCCCGTGCAGCTGACTCCGTCGCCTCCTCTGCCAGTGGCCCTCTCCCTGGAAGACTCGGAGCTTCTCTCCTTCTACTCCTCTCAGAGCTTCGCCCACCTCTCCTGCCTCGCCGACGCCATCGACGTCCTCGACAGCAGCGTGCACGGCAACCAGCCGCCGCGCATCTTCGTCGCCAGGGGGAAGACCCTCATTGTGACTGCGCACAAGCTGGTGTTCATCGGGGACACTCTGTCCCGCCTCCTGACCTCCACCGACCTCCGGGCCAAGGTAGGCTCCCGCTCTTCCGAGTCTTCTCGTTTGTAAAAACGCTCGAACCGAATCGGAGCAAACGTCGCGTCCTTCCTCCGTTTCAGATCACCACTTCCGGAGGGAGGCTCTGCCAGGTGCTGAAGGCAGTCGTCGTGGCGACGAAGGGCGCAGCACAAAACTACCCGTCGGCGACCGCCACCCAGGAGATGATGGACCGCGTCACCGAGCTCTACCAGCAAGCCGCCGGCTTCTCCACTCTGCTGCAGCGTCTGGCTGGGATATCGTCGTGATATTTCATTTCGCTTGTACAAACACTACACCTGTATTTTAGTGTCGAAATGCCTTATTTGTCTTTACACAATTATATTTCCGTACCTTCGCCTGTGAGGGGAAGCCATACCCTGAACCACGTGTTTATCCACACTGCAGCTGTTGCTCAGCTGGGTATTTTTTATTGCATTGAGTCTTTCCACAAAGAGTGTGTGTGTGTTTTTTTTTTTTTTTCCTTTTTATGTCTGTGTTTGTATACTGACGTTTTTGCTTTGATGGCAGACACTCTTGTTTTTTTAAAGTGTTAACTTATTGAATATTGAAATCCCTGTGAGGTTGAAGCAGTCCTTGTGGACCTGTTATTTTGGGAGCTTTGCTTTAATGCGCTTGCCACATTTCCTTTTCCTCTCACACGATAGCTGTTTTTCTTCCTTCCTCTATTTATTTAGCAAGCCCCTGCTCCGAAAATAGCCCAAAAAGAAGGCCTTTTGTTCCGGTTCTGGCCTTCCTTTGTACAATGACACCCGATGGGCCTTTCTTCTTTCCCCATCGCTATGAAAGCATGTTGACTTTTGTATTTCAAAGCAAGCACTGAACGGAAGGTTTACCTACGTCTGGACATGTGGAGCAGCAGTAGGTCCGTTTCCATTAGAGAGCAAAGGCAGTGTTCACGATTCCCACATTGGCCAGATGCGTCACTCGGCACATTCTTCGGTTCACCGTTATGCAGGTTATCACAGTGTCTGACAAGTCACCGAATGCCAGAGAATGACTAATGATAGTTTGGTGAGAAATGACCTAATCCTGTTCTTTCCCACAGTGATGTGGAATTATAAGAAACCTGTTGACCGAGTTCACCTGTTAGAACACGTCTCGTTTGGATGTGCACCTTCGCATGGCTTCTGCTTTTTCTTTAATCTTCTTTCTTTTAAGATGCCTACCAGTGATTTGTACTTAAGTAGATTTAAACAACCAGGTTGAGACCTTATTTCACTTCAGGATGTGTACATTTTTTACATCTAAAACCCGACTGTTGCAATGGTCGATGTGACGTTAACCTGACTCAGTGAAAACTGCAGCATAAATCACACTTTGTCATTTGACCTAAAAAAAAAGTACAGACGTGTTTTTGACGTGTATCTGTATGCTTACACTAATCGTCATTCTGAGTACTTTATGGCGCATCTCATACAATGCTAGCTACTAATTTATGCAACTAAATGAAGTCAGCACAAAAGGGCTTAAACTTAGAATATAGTTTTAACTTTTTTTTTTCAAAAAGTTATTTTAAATAGTCATTTATACAACCTGACTTTATTCTGCAATATCTGATACGAATCACAAGGGTTTTCATAGGTTTTGTTTTTCTTAAGGGCTGTGATTTTATTGTCTTGTTCACCCGCGCCACCTTGTGGAATCCTGAAGTATTGCATAAAAACTATCTGCTTCCCTAGTTTTATGTTAGAGCATTTTGATCGATAGTTATAACCATATTGTTAATCCTTTTTGTTCTGGACATTCTTGTTTGTATGATTTTGATTTGCTTCATTTTTATATATGCAAACCCTTCATCTGGAATACTTGAGCAGTGGATTGCAATGTTACAATGTCTTTTTTTTATCCAATATTTTACATAATAGAGGTATGGCATTTTTTTTCTACAGGTTTTTTCATCAATAAGAAACCATCTTTTTCGAACACTACATTTGCTGTATGTCTTTTGTATTTCTGTTCAGAATACAGAAAGAATTTTGAAACAAAAACGTGTTTTCTGAGAAGAATTTATATTTAAATGTGTATTTTACGTCTTATTCAACTTCTGTTAATAAGGCTGTTATTTAATGGTCATTTCCGTAAAGCAGTATAAATCCTAATAAAGTCACCTTTTCTGAATAAACCTTGGCAAATGCCACGGCTCGGGACTGCTGAGCCCTGCCATTTTTTTTCTTTTTTTTTTGCGTTCCGGACAAGCCGAACGACTCCGGAAGCTGCCGAAGTGTGACGCTCAGAGCAGCCGTAGCGACGTTCGTCGGAGTTCAGACGAGCGGAGGGAGCAAAATGGCGGACGAAGATATTACGCTTGATGGAAAACCTCTACAGTCGCTCCGAGTTGCTGATTTGAAAGCTGCTCTGGAGCAAAGGAACCTACCGAAAAGCGGACAGAAAAACACTCTCATAAAGAGACTTAAAGGGGTAAGTTTTTGCCTGTGCTTTGGGTGTCTCTGTCGAGTCCGGCTAAGTTCGGTAAGAAGGCGAGCAACGGCATAGGGGGGGTAAACGTTAGAGGCCGTAACAGTGTGTAGAAGCGGGAATGCCTAAACCACCACGCACACGATATTACGCGTCAACAACTGTACGCTGTAATGGCCATAAGTGACAGTGGAGCTAAAAAAAACCTACCGAACAGCTTCGGGCTGGATTTCTAACAGTTCGCTGAGCACCGTGTTGCACACTGTTGAACTGTGCACCTGTCAAGTCGAGGCCTAAGCTGAGAGTAGCCAACAGCCGCACAGAGTGTACAGTACATGACAGCCCCCCGTCCGCGCGCATTGCATGTCTGTGTGTGGGGGGGCTTACGGGAGCGCGCCTAGCGATGTAAACAGTATACATACGTCAACAATCACTACGGTATGAGCTTTTTCTTTCCCGGAATGTCTCCTATGCACAACAGGACCGTGTTGTTGAGCCGGACTTTTAGCCAATTAGCAACCGGAAACGTAGTTTGAATAAATGCTACAGATTAAGTTCAGGTGGTCCTAACTGTTGAAAGATGCATCCTCGTTAAAAAGTAGCCAAATGTATGTACTTTTGGCTTATTCATAAAATGCTTTTTTTTTCGAGGTCTTAGTATTTATTTTCAAAACACATTTAGGGGCTTTGTACCAACTTTGTAGTATTTGTGCCACCTCAGCACGAATAACATGCCGTGCAGAAATATATGAAACTCAATACTTAGGAAACACATTCTCTTAAAAATCTACTTTTTATTTTATAAAGACGTAAAATGTGTGTCTTGTACATTTAAAACTGTCTTTGAAAGGTGAATGTGGTAAAAGAAAAAAAAAAATACATAGACATTTGTAGGAATTTGTGCAATTCAACACTTTAAATAAAAAGGTGAAACATGAAAAGTATTGACTCTTAATTTTTATTAGTATTATCAATGAAAGAATGACAGAACATTCCTGATTGTGTATTTAATAAGTTCTCAGTTCACTGTGAATTCAGGTCATCCTACAGAAAGTTTGTGTATAGCTGGATACATTTGGACAAATTGCTTTTCCCAGAATAAACTGGTATCTTGGCTAAATAATTACACAAGTGCTTTTTGTTGAAAATTGTGTTAAGAGTGAAATATCCTTAGTGAATGTAACAACAGCTTATTGCATCCACAAACAAGAAATGATATTAGTTAATAACTTTCAAACTCATAAATAAGTTTGAATATTTTTTGTGTTTTGCTGTGTTTGGCACAAACTGCTGATGTATTTACAATTATGGACACAAATGTAGCAAACGCTTCTTTTTCAGTATAAACACCCCCATGTCATACCCATGTCTTCCCATTTGTTTTTTTTCTACTGTATTTTGTGCAACATAGAAAAAAGTTGACATTTTATTTCATTTTTGTAATTTAAGGAGATCTTGCATTTTTTGATTCAAATTTAAACAATAATCTGAAATTGAATTTTCTGAGACCTGTATATCTGTGAATATGAATGGGATTAATTGGAATATGTCATTTACTGAGTTATATGTCATTGGTATATTTGTGACATAAGCATTTACAATTGTTCTTGTCTAAGTCTTGATATGCAGTAACATTATTAGACATGCAAATGTTGTTTGTGATGAAAATATCTATAAACTGTTGAAAAGTACTGTGCGGTAGGCTTACAATGAACACTTAGAGAAGTCCTGAGTTTATGTAATATTATAGACCATTCCTGTGATTTGCATGCAGCCAAAACGTGTTTGTTTTTGGTGCTAAGTGCGTCATTCAGTGCAGAGTGTAGGCTGTTTGAGTTGGTGTTAACATGAAGTTGGAATGTGACAGTAGGATTTAGCTTTCACTTAATAATAAAAGTGTTTTTCAAATGCATTACTTCCTTTAAAAATTCAATATTTCCTTTGAAGTTAAGAACATTTTCGTGTGTTCCTTAAAGGTAATGATTTTTAAGGGAATGCAATCTAAAAGTGTTGGTATAGTGATGTCAAAACACATACGATGTTGCATTAGGGCAAAATTAAGATTAATAACAAATAACCCACGTCATCGTTGGCTTCGTTTAACATCTTAAATGTCGATTCATTTCCTCCCTCTAGGCTCTGATGCTGGAAAACCTCCAGAGGTCATCGTCTTCTCACAGCGGGCTGCAGCCCAACTCTCAGGTCGGGGATTATTTTCGAGCGGTTTTAGTTTGGCACCATTTCATGTCCAGATCTTGCGGTTTGACCTGTCGTTCTGTGTCGCAGATAGGAGAAGAGATGTGCCAGAACAGTTTCATTAAACAGTACCTGGCCCAGCAGCAAGAGCTCCTACGTCAGAGACTTGCGAGAGAAGCCAAAAAGGAAGAGGAGGCTGACGGTACAACACTTCTACAGATGTTCAAGATAACCAAGCAACCGTCCGGTACCAACAGCTAATTACTATAAACTCCGCCTTGTGTCCCGTCCCACAGAAAGCGCAACTGGACCAGAAGAGGATGAAGAGCACTCTGAAGACAATGACAGCCCTTCCTTTGTTGGCAAGGTGAGTAACCTGGATAAAGAAATGAGAAAGACGAGGGATGGAAATTGTTTAACCTAAATAAATGAAAAGTATGTTTAGTACAGCTAGAAGGTTATTTTCAATAGGTGCTCTAAGTCTGATAAATAAGCCTCATCAGAATGCATGTCATTAAATATCCCTTGAATATTTTTACAATGTGTCTGCCTACAAACACTAATTAAAGTCAATCTCACTGAGATTTTATATGATAGACCAACACAAAGCAATGTCTTACTCTGATGTAAAAAGGAAAATAATGCGGATATTCATTACATGCAAAAACGATACTTTTATAAAAACCTCCACAGATAAAAAGGAAAATATTCCATCTTCTTTGTCCAATAGCATCCAGGCACCCTGGCCCAGCCCTCGGTTGCTGAGGCCGGAGGAGAAAATTTGGTGATTGGTCACCGACCTGCCACTGCGTCCCACCAGCGCGAGCCCACCGAAGCTCCAAGAGCAAGGACGCAGCGGTCCTCCTTCCAGCAGGGACACAAGGAGCCGGCGGCCGCTTCGCCTCCTCGAGCCGTTGCCTCCTTCTCCATGCGAGTCCTGGGACAACCAGACTGCAAGGGTCACCCGGCCGCGGCGCCGCCCGGCCAGGAGAAGGACGCCGCCTCCCTGAGCTCTCCCAGAGCGGCCCAGCCGGCGCTCAACCTCAGCCGATCCGCCCGCGGTTCGGCTGACAACCACGTCCAGAACGACAGCGACGAGGACGACAGCGACGAGGACGAGGACTGGGGGCCCAGTGCTGGAGGGGCGCGGAAGAGGAAGGCGGCGGTTCCCTCCAAGCAGCAGGCGGCTCCCAGCATGTCGTCATCAGCTGCGGCGAGATCCAAACGCAAGCTCCAGCCGCCGCAGCACATCCCACCTCCGCAGGTCCACGACACTCCCATGCAGCTGCGCCACCCCACACCTCCCCCATCCCCGCCCCCGAACCTGTTCCCCCTGCCCGACACCCCAAAGCAAAGCCCCCCCGACGATCAGGAACGAGGCGGCGCTCGCGACGCAGGGATGGCGTCCTTCCCACCTCCCGCCATGCAGAGGCAGGACTCCGACTCCAGCTCCGGCTCCAGCAGCCCCGAACCTCCGGCGAAGCGTCGCTCCGGCCCGCTGTCACTGCTGATGCACAGGATGGAGTCAGAGGAAGCAACCTCATCCCCCGGGTTCTCCGGAGAAACGGCACACTCGACTGCCACGTGCTCCAGCGAATCCCCCCTTCAATCAGCGGAGACCAAAACGCAACAGGAAACCAGGGAGATGGAGGAAGAGAAACAGCTGAAGGAGGAGAAGGAGAGTCTTAAAGCACAGGAGCGAGAAAGGGAGAAGAAACGCTTGGAGGAGGAGAGGGAGAAGGAGAGAAAGCGTCTGGAAGAGGAGAGGAAGCAGCAGCTGAAAGAGGAGCAGGAAAAGGAGAAAAGACACGAGGAAGAGGAAAACGAAAAGAAACGCCGGGAGGAGGAGAAGAGACGAGAGACGAGGCTGAAAGAGGAGGAAGAAAAGAAAAGAGTGAAGAACGACCGGAGAGCGGCAGCTGAAGAAAAAGATTCAGGTTCCTCCTCTGATTCCGACTCCAAATCAGAGTCCTCCTCACGCTCATCATCATCATCCTCCTCGTCTTCCTCCTCCAGGGATAAAATTCAACCTGCCAGTCAGCTGAAGGTTGGTGCTTAATTGGTTTCAGTGTTTTCAATCTCAAGGACTCAGAAAATGAGAAAGTACAGAATAATCTCTTCTGGGTTTCGATACCAATGCTAAGGGTTAAATACACTGAGGGGAAATAAATGTTTTACTCAGAAATATCCCATTAGAAATGTATTTATTTATAGAGAAAAATACTGACACTTTATAATCCATTTACCTATTCTGCCTACTGGTAATGTATCATAAGCCTTTTTGTTTAATCTTAAAAGGCTCGGCTGATGCAGCATCTTTACCTCAGCAAAAACTGCAATAAGACTGTTACTTAATTGGAAACATCGTGTGTTGCTGGACAATTTTGTCTCAAAAATAAGAAAAGATGTAAACAAGATAAATCTCAGTGAAATGCAGCTCTGATAGTAACTATCCAAAAAAAACACATGGTGTTGCAAATGCCACAGCTCACACTGATATTTGTGGAGCCTCTAATCAGATGCTAATTTTTACTAGTTTGAATCAAAATCCCAGTTGCTGTTTGTGCACCAATCTGAACATTGTTTTGTTTTAGATCTTATGGAGCACAATAAACTTGAATTTATCCTTGATGTGCATTTTGTTTGTCTTTCACTTGTCCTTCTTTCATTCATCTCACAGAAAGCAGACCAAGAGCAAGAGCTTGAGGTTCATAAAAAGACCGAGTTCAGAAAAGACTCAGAGAAACCTAACTTTTCAAAAAGGTAAGTGATCATTTTAATTCACCTAGTAAGATGATCTAAATATAACTATATCTGTGTTCAGTCAACAGATTTATTTTTAAGTTTTGAGTTAAGAGATGTAGATATTTTTTCTACACTAACATATTGACAATTCAAAATCCATCGGGTGTATAATGGACATGTGTCCAGTCTTTGGTCTGTTTCATAACAAACAATGAAAACCAGCAGATATCACATGGTGACATGTGGCTGTCTGCAGGTGGGATTTTGGATATTATTACACTGTTTGTCCCTTTGTTGTTTATTGTGATGTTAGATATGATGTAATACATGATTTCATAGATATTACTGTAAAATTCTCAAACCCAGACTTAAGCAAAACCTCTGACTGCTATTGAATTGGATCAGGGTTTGTGCATCTGCTGACTTTTTAAGTTTATTTAAGATACAGGAAAAGCGAAGTTTCCAAATTTGTTGATACAAGTAATATACATATATTAGCCAATATTAAAGCAAACAAAAGTTCAAACATGAAGTGTCCTGAAGTGCACTTTATTTTGAAGAGTATGAATGAAGAAGCAGCCTTCTGAGTCATGAGATTATTAGAGGTTGAGGTCATAAGATTTTCAGACAGTTCTGAACTTGGAAAGTTTTTGTAAACACATTTTGCATTTGTTATTTTGTTGTTTTTTAAGAGGTCTTGTCTGACAAGCTTCTTTAATTCTGAATTTCCGGATGATTCACAAATAAATTGGCTCCTAAGCTTACAGGGAGAGCCAGTGTCGTCTCTACACACAACATAATTGGTTTTGTTAAAAACAGCCTTTCATTTTGAAACAAACTGCTTGCACTTAGATCAAAGGCACTTTCAAAGATTACAAGAATGTCCTTGGATATAAAATATCAAGAAATCAAAGGTGGGGTAGAAGCAGCACAGCACATTAAAAGCATCTGTTTTTATTTAGCTGTTTCTTGTGGTTTAAGCTGCTGGGAAATATTAAGTTGAAATCAATTCCCAACAATTGTTTTACATTCCTGAATGGTCCTTGTATTATTGACTTTGTGACGACATAGAGAACAGTAGGTGTCATTAGACCAGCAAAAACCTGAGACTGGATCTGGGAGAAGAACAAGGCTTTGGTTGATTTGCAGTCACGTATTTTGTGACTGAGTATCACTGGTCAGATTTAGGTGGCAGAATAAGCAAAATAAAATGAAATAATATATGAAATAATTGATTTATAAAATAGCAATTGTAAAAGCGAGCAAAGCATTTGGCATTAAAACAAAGCCTAACAAAAAATTTAAAAAAAATATAAGGACAAAATTGGTGGTTTAAAACAAAGGAGTGTGCAATCTACACTGGTAGAAGTTAAGCTGATAGAGCAGCTTTAAAAAGTGATTAAATATATTTAGAGCCTTACTTATCCCTGAATGCCTGGGGGAGTTGAAAATCACTTGACTTCTATTTAGTTTTTTGAAAGGAACTAAAGAAACTTTGTGTGCTTTTTTTTAAACTGAATAAAGGACAGACATGGAGAATTAACAGAGAATCGTACTTATAAGACAGAATATTGTCACATTTTCTTCCACTTGTTGTCAGCATGACCAGAAACTGATTCAGACAAATGCTTACAAAATTTCACAAAACATATTTCATCAATCCGAAACTGTGTTTTTCTTTTAGTCCATTTCATACTGTGGTAACAGAACATATACCAACTGCTAACAATAAAAAAAACACATTTGAAAAGACTGTTGAGATTTTTTGTTTAGTCACATATCCAAAAACTATGGCTGGGAAGGTAACTGGTGCATGATAAATCATTTTAATTTTTAATTACTTAAAAATAACGGTGCTGTGTTATAAAACAAACGCGTGTCTGGGCTATTCAGCATCATGACAATACATCCGTCTAAACAGTGCCGTTATTTTCTCCTTCGAACAATAATTATGCTCCTACCTAATAGTTTTCAGCCATTACTCGTATGTTAAAAGACGTGCGCCACGTTAAAGCGTCATGCTAACGCTTTTATTTTGGAACTCCCAGACCGGAACTCGGTCCCGCATTCAGTAAGGCTTGCTCGTTCTTAGCCAACATGGCCATCGTGCATGCACCGCATCCCTGATACCGACGCAGTGTTCGGCTTGTGAGAAGCAGAAACGCTCGAGTCAGATTCTGCG
Source organism: Micropoecilia bifurca (assembly GCA_903067075.1). NCBI lineage: Eukaryota > Metazoa > Chordata > Actinopteri > Cyprinodontiformes > Poeciliidae > Micropoecilia > Micropoecilia bifurca. The sequence goes on along the minus strand of CAEGAF010029921.1, from coordinate 7,445 downwards.
TTTTATTTCTCCGACTCCGGCCCTTACCTGAGCGAAATAGGCCCTAGCGCCGCAGTGTCGATTTTACCCCACGGGAGTTTTTTTTTCCCCCATTCGCGGTCGGTCATAATGCTGTCCGAAGGCAACAAAAACGGGTAAGGGTGAGCCAAAAGGCGACGGAAGGCTTCAGGTTGCAGCTTGTACTTTTCCATCGATTATGTAGAAATCGGAAGGGAGAAACGTCTGTCGTTTTTTTTTTTTCTCGCTCTCTCTTTAGCCGCATGCTGCTGATTTAGCCGGCAGCTAATGCCTGACTATGAAATATCGTGTCATCCATTCACATTGGCCTGGTTAGCGTGTTGCATGTTCGCCCATGTGAGGAAGACCAGGGGTGGGGGCGTTGATGAAAGCCTTTTGTTGGGTGAAGGAGCACTGAAGATTTTGTTGGGGGAGGAGGAGGGTGAGGGTCCCCTTTTCTTTTGATTAATGTCTAAAAAAGATGATCATTGAAGGAAACTAATGAATAACTAATGGCCTCAGATGCCATGTGGAGAGGAAAAAAATACTGCTTTCTCTCCCTGCTGTTCCACAGGAACACATTTCTAGATCTTCAGGTCCATAATGTTCTTGCACGAAGGTCTTTAATGAACATCGTATTTATTTCTGGAGTTTGTGTGGCTATAGCTGGTAATGATCTTTGCGTTGTCAAGGGAGATCATTAAAGCAGACATCTGCTAGCTGTGCAGTGGTCCCTTATGGTGTGAGATAATTCTCCAGCTGGCACCAGCATTCATGATCTCCTGTGGGATTCCACTTTACCTCTTATTTAATAGGTAACAAATGTGTTGGGCCGATCTGGTCATTTGTATTAGATCTGAATAATTTTGTTGAGCTGCTGTAAGTCGTTAACTAGCAGGGTGGTTGTTTGTTTCTTGAATAGCTTGAAAGTACTTTCACAGCACATTTTACAGCTTATGAAACAGCTCTTCAGGTGACGGTTGGACTTCATTCAGCTTCCTCATTCCTGCCTCGTCAGACGGATAGCAGCCTATTTTAAAAGAGCAGCAAGTGAATTGATTATTCACCTCTCTGCTGAGACCTTTTATTGCTTTAAGGCAGTTGAAGCAACACACATTCCCCCCCCCGCCCCGCCCCCATGTGTAACAATTTTGCCCTCTTGCACTCTCCTGACCGTAAAGGTTTGAATCTTTAGTTACACCTGCGAAGGTGTGCCTCTGGCCTACGCTTTGAGAATTTGACATTCAATCCGGAGGAAAGTGAGGAGAAATTGTGTTCGGTGTCCCTGAGAGTAAAGAAAAGGGTGTTCTTTTGCTCAAACCTGGCCTATGACGTGCAATCTTTTAGAGTTGGAGGTTGAACAGGCTCTGCTGGAGCTGGAGATTATTACCAATAAATCAATCAAATTTTATTTGTATAGCACATTTCAGCAGCAAGGTATTTCAAAGTGTTTTATATCATTAAAAACAAAAACAGTAATAAACAATCAGAAAAAACAAAAAATAATAAAAAAAAGTAAATAAAGAAAATAAAAATCATTACAAACTGCACCCTTTTTCTAGCCCTTTAGAACTTTAGTTGAAACGCCGTCAACTGGGACTCTAACCCTTATTTATCCGTTTTAAGTCGAGTTTTAAAGGCCCTCACTGTTTCAGCTGTTTTACAGTTTTCTGGAAGTTTGTTCCAGATTTGTGGTGCATAGAAGCTGAATGCTGTTTCTCCTCGTTTGGTTCTGGTTCCGGGGATGCAGAGCAGACCAGAACCAGAAGACCTGAGGGGTCTAGATGGTTGGTACGGTTGGTACTACTTTCCAGGCCCTCCTCTGAAAGACTCTTTGGAACAGTGCCAGCCAGAATATTGCATGTTACACTCAAAGAAATGAATGTAGATTGTTAAAGCATGCTATGTAAAGCTAAGTAATTATTGTGTGCATTATTTATAGTCTGTTACTTTTAGAAAGCTTTGACCCGGCAATGCTGATTTTAATTGATTACATTTAAAGGACTGAAATTTTACTTTTTTTTCTTAACCTTTCTGCAGTGATTGGTTATTGATTATTCATTGGAAATAGATACAAAGTATCAGTGTGTGAGTGCTGTTGTGAAAACAGGGCTGCACCAGTAAAAAAAACAAAACAAAAAAAACTATGTAATTATGGAGTTTGTAAGCTGTTTTTGGTGTATTGTATTAGCTGTTAGTGCAGTTAGCATTAGCAACAGCAAAGTGCCATCTTTGTATTTAACCCTAGAGAATCTAAATGCTTAGTTTAACTCTTAACATTTCCACAAAGCTCCCAACCTCTTTGAAGTCCAGGATGGGGCTTGACCACTCGATTCCAGTCAACACAACATTGTATTTGTTCTATTTTCAATCTTTTAAAGAGATGCGTCTGTGGTTTTGGATTTTTAGATCCATGACATAAACAGCTTTTGATCAGACACTATCTGTTATAAGTCTTAGTCTCTTCTTGGTAGTGCTGGCGCACTTAATTCGGATCAAATGTCGCCTTATTATTTGTGGCAACAAAAAGGATACCCAGCAAGTGGGCTGTAGTTCCAGCTTGTTCTTTTTTTTATTCAATTACAATGTGTGCTCCTCTTTCTGCTGTGCAGACTAATCAGTTTTTAGTTTAGGAAAACTAAACTTAAAAACTAATCAATATTATTGGTATGTTTGTATTTTTTTTTTGTCTCATTGTTCATTTAGCCTCATTTTTGGAACAGAATAAGAGGGTGAACATATCACCAAGCTAAAGACAAATCATTCCCAATTATTCTGTTGCACTTGCTTTGAATTTCAGAAACACGTCCTGTTGCATTTCGTAGTTTCCGTTATGTGCAAACTCCGGCATACAGACTCTGGGAACTTCAGGTGGTGGAGGAAAAGGAGCAAGCAGATAAGAACGAAAGGTGCTGGAGGATGTGATTCTCCCACCTACAGGATGCCACTTCTGTCAAACCATGAAGGCAGACGCCTGCGATGATGCTGCCAGAGTGGGTTGATGGTTAGCTAAAAATAAAATTCTGTTTTTTGTTTCATTGTAGAAAAGCATAAAAACTCTGAAAGTGGTACCGTTAGACGAACAGAGCCGTGTGAGGTCTGACTCATTGTAAGCACAATGGGTGTACAGCCGAGTGACCCCCAGATGGATCAGATGAAGGCCACCCACAGACTCATCCCCGAGTTTACGTCTGGAAGTATGAGTTGGTTTGTGACCCTGGGTGTCAGTTATCTGGTGAGGTATTTATAGCAGCAGTGACCCAGATCATCAGCCTCTGGCACCCTTTTCTTCTGACTCTTCCTGTTTCTCCTCTTGTCTTGACCGAACTCATTTTGTGTCCTGTGGCACAGACCCTCATATGGCTCATTGTAAAACGGAGGGCAGCTGCCATATTGGTCACCTTTTGTCTAGATTTTTGCTCCTTCGATGTAGGTAATTCTGCAATTGTTAACCTCCAGGTTTACTTTAACAGTAAAGAGTCATTGAAGTTGGGAAGATATTTATAGAACAGATTTATTTATTTATTTATTTAAAAGCCGGGGGGCAAATAGCAATCATTAAACAGATTAATTATTGACTGTACAAAATGGAGTGTTAAAGCCCAAACCATTTAAATGTTTTCCAGTAAAAGCATTAAAACTGGAATTTACTGACAACAGGTATATTTTCTGTTGTGAAATTACTTAATGACTCATCTCCAGGCATATTTCAGTCAGGTTCCAGTTAATTGTGTTCAGATATGATTTTTAGGGGGGGGGAAATGTAATGATACCTATCATTTCAAAAAGATGACTTCAATTTTATGTGGAATCAGTGGAACTAGACATTGGGCCAGACCTTTTCGATGCTCATCATTTCGTCGTAGTCTATTTTCGCTCGTCAATTTTGAAAAATGATGACATTTAATTGCATTTCACTGTCATTCTGTTTAGTATTTAACAAGCTGATTAGGTAGTCCACATCTTGTCATCATCGAGCTGAACGCATTCAACTTTTATTCTGCAGTGGGGACGTTTTGAAATCGGGTAACATTTCAAAACTGCGATATTCTTTGAGTAAAGTTTAGACTTTTTATGTCACCATTTAAAAATAAAATAAAAAACATTCCAAATTAATGCGACACCTGATTAAGACATCCCTAAAACAAACCCTCAACAAACCTGCTTGCCTGATTTGAAATTTGTAAATGTGTATTATTCGTAGCCTGTTGCTATTGATTGAATACCAAACAACTTTGATTGTGAACTGATTCCTTAAGTCCATTACTAAGTACTAAAGGTTTATAAGAAAAAATTAGCTCTGTCCTTTTAAGAAAACATGGATCATTGTTCCGATCTACGTCAAACTGAACGTGCAAGGAGCTGCTAAGCTCTCTCGGTATAAGAATTTGAGTGGGATTGTGCTAATAACAGTTACTTTAACCTCTCTTCTCGCAGGGAGGTGTCTGAGCCGAGCACAGCCGCTGTTACGGAAGCAGAACCGGACTCTGAGAGCTCCATGGCCCAGCAGCCAGCTTCTGGGGCTGAGCCAGAGAGCAGCGAGAGCCGCATGGAGGAGGTAAGGTCACTGGGAGGGTGTGGGCGTTTGGGTCTTGGCTCTGTCTCCCACTAACCTGCATCCTCTCTCATGTGAAAGCATGCTTCATTAGCAGCGCTCGGGGAGGGTCACTCAAAACCAACACAGCCCTAAACATAAACGATTTTGGCGCATGTAGAACTTTTTACTCTCGCTACCTTTCCACTGTAAAAGTAGTTTCTACCCTCACCAAATTATCGAATCGGATCTTAAGATAAAATCTGAAGTAACTGGGGCTGAGTTGGACTTGGGTTTTTGGAGTTACTTGGGAATTAACTCATTCCTTCAATCTGCTTTTAACGCGACTTCCATTTCAAAGCAAGCTTAGTCATGTGGATGGTCTCGCACACGTCTTTTGTCTGTCTGGGCCACGCAGCGGCAGGTTAAGTGCTGATGCTGCTCGAATGAGAGAGGAGAGATGTTGGTCGCGTTTTAAGTCGGGCTTCCATTTTGTGAGGAGAGTGCATGCTTATTATATCACTCCTACACACTCGTGAGTTAGTGGAGAGGAGGAATGTGATTTTAAAAAGCTCTCTCTCAGAGATGGCAACTATTGCCTAGCAATTTAACAATGTGTCTGATTATTTCTGCTTCTTACTGACCTCCTACTGGCAGCTGTTTAAATGGATGACACTAATAACATGATTATAGATGTAGCGAAAGTTTTATTGTTGTGTAACTTGTTTTAAATGGGAGATGCACCAATCAGATGTCAGAAAGCATCTTTTATACCTCGGTACACTCTGATTTGTAATTGGCAGCTTTTTAATTTTTTCTGTTGGTTTTTGCAACCAACTAAAAAACATGAGTTTTTGAAAACTCAAATGTTCTGTAAAGCGGTGTTGCTTTTATGAATAAATAAGCATAATCTTGAAATTGGACAATCATCTGTTTTATTCAAGTGAGGGATAACGGCAGATCAGACATCAAAGAAAAGCCTGATTGGTGAATCTCTGCTTATCAGTCTCACCTCTGTTCATTTAGTCTAGATGCATTTGCCAACTCATGCATGTCAAACTTGTGCAGAGCTCCTTCATCACCCCGCTTCAATCGGGATGAGCCCTTGCAGGTGGTTTTTGCTTCTTTACATCAGATGATCCTATAGCATATTTCACTGCTAGACCTGAGCCGGTTGAAGACAAGCAGATGATCAGTTTGTTTTTATGTGGCAGTTTTCAGCGCGTGTCTCATGTTGGCTCTACCCGTCTCAGCTGTATGCGCCCTGTGGCTCTGCATGGTGACGGCCGTTAGCAGCGTGTCGTGTGTGTGTGCGCATCGAGATGCATGACCAGAGCTTGCCTCCCCTGTTTCTTTCACGCTGTTCTCACTTTGTTTGGATTCCCACTCGTTTCCTCTCTCACTTTTGTTCGCCTTTCCTGCTTACTCTCTCTCCTCCTCTCTATCCGTTATTTGCCTCTGTGTCCCATCATGATTGCTTTTCTCTCTGTCTCTCTCTTTCTCTCTCTCTCACTATATATTGATGGTGTGATTGCTGTTTTAAAACCCCATTGATTGCTTTGTTATGAAGGTGCCCATGCCTCTTCCATTGTCCCTATTGGTATCTGCTGAGTACTACTACCACCAGCACCACCAACAGCACCTCTTCCACTCCTCCTACTCCTTCTACAACTCCCGCCCCGCTATGCCAAAGTGCGTCGATGGCACCCGAGTTAGGCCCAGAGTCTGCAACCCCGCGGCACTGAGCAGAACCCGCCGGCTTGGCCCTGCAGTGGCGAGCTGAGCCAGCAGGAAGCGGAGCTGGCGTCAGAGCTGTGCCGAGCAGCAGCAGCAGCCATGGTTACTGCAGTTGTCACAGCAACGTGGCTGCAGGGGTTGGAATCCTGCTGAGCTGAATAAAGCTGGACTGTACTGCACCATGTGGGGTTGATTCCCCACCACCATCTTGAGGAGAATCAAAGACTCAAGGTGTCATCCCGAGGCAGAGGAAAGAAAGCTTCAGCTCCAGCTCGGATTCGACTCTCACGGTCCCACACCGCCCTCTGCTTGTGTGGTGGAGAATTGACTTTGGACTGAGAATTGATGCAGATTGGCCCAGAGGATTATTTCTGGGTAGAAACATTCAATCGCCTCTCCAAGAAGAACTGCTGCCAAAAAATACTTCCAGCCACAAAGTGTTGGATTTTTTACATTTATTTATTTTTAAAAAATTTTTGATGGACATTTTCTGGTGGATTTTACAATTGCGAGGCTCCCGCTTTGACAACATGTCGATGCCTGGACACGCCACTGCAACAGAAACTGTTACCCACCCTTCGACTCCGTTGGGGGGGGAGAAGTGTGACAGACTTTTGACTCTGAAAGGACACGCCATGCGTCACACCCGGCACTTTGATTTCCCGTGGACACACAGAGAATCGTATCAGAGTTCACCTGCAGAACTGAACACGTTATGCCTCTTTAAACCAGATCTACGCCACAAGTAAACCCAACATGGAGTCTGTGATGCTCTGCCGCTGAATTGCAACAGTATTTGTCCAGCCATTGCTACTCCAACAAAGTGTCCTCATCATCTATGTGGTCCGATACCAGTGCTGGGACTACGACATGTTTTTTTTTTTTTTGTTTTTACTACTTGCCTGAATTGTTGCTTTCTAAAGACTGCATTATTTCACCTGTAAGAGACTGAAAGACAGTAGCCTGCTGTGAAAAATGAATACTCAAGCTGCTGTTGGATGTGGGGGAAACGACTGGAACGACTCAGTCGACAAATAAAAACATCATCATCTTTGCTGCTGCTTCATCTCAAACCTCTTTGGGACAATTTCAAAGACTCTTGACTGTTTTTACGCGGGGGGGGGGGGGGGGGGGGGGGGGGGGGGGGGGGGGGGGGGGGGGGGGGGGGCTGGGGGGG